>JAPKLY010000961.1:72684-91251 GCA_026898435.1 Prunella vulgaris
TAATACACAAAATAGGTAAAATACATGCATACTTAAACGCTAATCACCTATCCTCAGTGGTAGAGGGTAGCTTCCTGTTTAATCAGGTCATGGACGTAGGAGTTGGTTATCTCCGAACCACGTTAAAAACGTCCCCTTGTGCTGATTTACATACTTGCTCAGGATCATACTGTCATCATATTAAACTGAGCATAATTGCATCGTTTTCAAACCATCAGGACTGATTCTTCATCCTGATACTTAAAACTGTGCACCAGCCTTAAACACGTTTTCCTAAGCTATACTGATCAAAGTTTTCAGAAACTATAACGAGTAGAAACCTAAGGGCTCACTTTCCGCACTTACTTTAGCTTACAGAGATAGCTATCCAACTGACTTGCTTCCGAGCTGTCAGTAGGTGGGTTATCTCTACTGAGCTTCAGAGAGCACACTTTGATGGCCACCTCCGATGCCGCCAGGTATAGGTACAACTTCTCTCCAGGTTCCGGCTTTGACAGGATCTGCGTATTGCTAAGGTACTCCTTGATGCTTTCAAAAGCCCTTTGACATTTGCTCATCCATTGGAAATCATCCTTATGCTTGACCTTGATTGACTCAAAGAATGGTCGATTTCTGTCACCGGACCTTGAGATGAATCTGTTCAAGGCTGCCAAGCATCCGGTCAGCCTCTGAACCTTCCTCACCGAGTCGGGTGGCTTCATTTCCATGATACATTTCACCTGGGATGGATTCACTTCAATTCCTCTTTGGCTCACTATGTGGCCCAGGAACTTCCCTGAATGTACCCCGAAGCTGCTCTTCTTGGGATTTAACTTCATGTTGTAGTGGTGCATTATGTCGAACGCTTGCTGGAGGTGATCCAGGTGATCCTCCTTTCTCAAGCTTTTGACTACAATGTCGTCCACGTACACTTCCATCGTATGTCCGATGTGTTGGTCAAACATTTTGCTGACCAACCTTTGATAGGTAGCTCCAGTGTTGATAAGTCCGAACGACATCCTACTCCAACAGAACAAGTTCTTGTTTGTATAGAACGCCGTGTGTTCCTGATCATCCGGGTGCATTGCTATCAGGTGATAACCTGCAAAAGCATCCATAAAAGTCATTATTTCCTGCCTGCAGTATTATTTACCAACTGATCAATGTGGGGCAACGGGAAGTTGTCCTTCGGGCATCCTGCATTGAGATCTGTGAAGTCGATGCACAATCTCCACGTCCCATTTGACTTTTTCACCAGTACTGGATTGGCTACCCACTGCGGACAGAGTGCCTCCTTTATGAGCTTATCATCGAGTAGCTTTTTCACCTCCGTGGTTAAGACTTCACGCTTGTCTAGTCCTTACTTTTTTCGCTTCTGCCAAACGGGCTTCTTCGTTGGATCGATGTTCAACCGGTGACAAGCATATTTCAACGGGATTCCTGTCATGTCTTCGTGGGACCAGGCAAATACATCCACGTTGGTGATTAGGGTCATAATTGCTTTATTTTGCATTCATTTCTATATGGTTTTGATGAAATTATGTTCGTATTTGACCCTATTATACTATATATTGAGCAATTGACCCCTTGTTGGCTAGAAAGTTGTGTTTATAGGTGAAAACAAGCAAAAAGGTGAAGAGACGAGCAAGTTCGATAAATTCCAGATTTGTGGAGTTGAGCCAAATGGTGCAAATGATATACCATGTTAAAGAGCTTGAAAAGAGGGTCACAACACAAAAAGAATTGAGTCAATCGGAGCTCTAGAATTCAAGATATGTAGAAAACGAGGAAGTTGAAGATCGGATGACACGGAAGTGGTCTAGGTCGCGTGCCCAGTAGTAGGGAGTCGCGCGCCTACATCCGCGCCAAGTCGTGCGGCCACCATTTCAAGATCGCGTGGTCAGTGTAAAATCTGGATTTTTAGGGGCAGTTTCGTCTTTTGCGCGTTTTAATGAAGGGTATTGTGGTCAAAGCGTGAGGAGTACTATATATACTTGATACATCAGATTTCCAAGGACATTCTACACATTTTTCTTAGATTCTTAATTAAATTAGAAGTTAAGAGAAGTTACAAAGTGGGTTTATTAGATTTTCTTAATTTCAATCTTCAATTACTTTTAATCCATTTGTTGGATCGTCAATCCGTTTGTTCCTGCATCTTAGTCGTGATTAGAGCTACGTTTCGATTTTCAATTTTGAGTTCCGGATTCCTATTTGGAATTCCAAGGTAGTGGATAGCTATTTCAATTTTCTTGTTCTAGGTAAGAACTTTGTAATTTTCTTTCATATTCATTGTTATGATGATGTTAGATAGCTTAATTGTAGTTTGTTCCATTCAATTAGCCATGGACTAATTTCTTAATGTAATGATTCTATTGATCTTATGATTGCTATGTGATATTGGATGATTGATTCTCTTAATATGAATGAATGCTTGGTTGTGCCAATTGAATGTTTGGAACCCAAGTGAATTAGCAAGACATGAGTGACCGCGCTACCAAGTCACGCAAAATATAATCCTTAACTCAAGTCTACTAACTTGTAGCAGTGGAAAGCAAGGGTCGATCCCACAGGGAGCAGGAAATCAAATTGTGACTTTTTATATATTAATCTAAGAGTAATACAAAGGGGGGGGGGGGGGGGGTTGGTTGGTAACTAATTAAGCTATCACTAAATTAATGCTAATAAAAGAAAACGAAATAAAATATGATTAAGATCAAGAAAGGGAAATAATATTTCAATCCTAAGTTCAGTATCCCCACAATTTATACTATCCTAATTTATCCCGTGACATTCTTACTCCAATCTCAAATCTCTTCACTAGAATAACGAGACACTCAGTTAATCCGAATTAATTCATAAGATTAGCTAGTTAAGAGACGCTCGTTAACTAACCCTATTTAATCAAACAACCTAATGAAACATTCACTAGATTTAATTTAATAAACGCATTCAACCACCAAATTAATAGAAAGACTGGACTGCAAAATACGAAACGTTCGCGTCACATAACTCATATCCGTATTACCCTTAGTGAATGGTGCACTATTTTTTACTCGTGAATATATCCTATAACAATTACGGATTATAGTCTATATAGAATTAAATATAAATTAACCTAGCAAGACATTACTAAATTAATTACAAAAATTCCTGAACATGCAACCAAGTAATACGAGAAACCCAAGATATGAAATAAGAACACGTCACGAGGAATTAATTAAAAGATAATATAAAAGGGTTCAACTTCCCTAAAATTGGAATATAAATTTACTTAGCCACACATGGTCATAAAGTGTGCAAAATATAAATTGAAAAACATAAGAAATTCAAACTCTAGTTAAAATAAAATTCTGTCGCAACTGTCTCCTAATCCCAATTTCCACTCTCGGCCAAATTGCGGCTGACCTCCTTCCTTAATTCCTAATTGAAAAAATTCCTCCCAAGTAAGCAACCAGGCCATCTATATAAGGCATGTACTTGGCCGACTTAATCCATGAATGTAGTATACTTGGGCCCTTCTCCTAATCTCATGTCTCAGTTGAGAGATTTTTTGCCCAATCACTTGATGGGCTTCTTTCTTGCATGAATCTTTATATTTAGTTGGACCTTTACTCAATTTATTTCTTCTCAAAATTTATTCCTGCAAAGCCCATAAATCACAATAAAATAATTAAAGTAGGATTTATTCCATTAAATTCATATAAGTAGAAAAATACACAATTTCGATATAATTGAGTGCAATAAATTTCCCCTAATAAACCAATATATCACATAAATTCCGACTTTATCAAAATCCCCCACACTTAATCTTTGCTTGTCCTCAAGCAAATTCATACCAAAACCAATGATTCAAATCTCATACACCAAAAGTTCAAGATCATAGCAATCCCAAGAATAATCAAGTGATCATGACTAACGTGCAATCTAAGAAACACAGTGTTTCACTAACTCTCAGCAACTTCAATATACTCAAATGCACAAAGATTCAACACCCTCACAAAAGATATCACTCTTTCACGCTCAAGTGTATAAATAATGTGAAAAACACTCATGTCAAGTTGTAATGTGGCATTACCATATGTTTGCTCAATTATCAAATCTCAACCGCTAAAGACAATGAAACTCAAGCACAAATCAAAAGGTCTTTGATGTGGTTGTAACGTGGCTTGAGGTAAGGGTAGGATAAAAGGGAAATTATGTGGCTCATTAGTCAAGATTAATTGCAAATTTCAGTGCATAACAAGCCTAGAAACATCAACCATATCCATTCCTTTCAAAACAAAACTCCACATCACAAGTTCCATCATCAAGAGTAGATGAATATCTCAATCATTAGCCTACTTAGGCTTTGCACACATTGTTCATATCTCTTTTATTTTTTTTCTCAACAACATTTTTCCCTTTTTTTCTTTTTTCAACAATTTTTTTTTCTTTCACACCACCTCCCATTCTACAATTCCACCAATCATAAAAACAAGCCGTCATGCACTTAATTCCACAGTAAAATCTCAACAATGGTGCAAACAGATGAGGCTTCAAGTAAGATGGATGACGACTAATTAATGTGCTAAATCAAAGAAAAAGGTTAAGGCTCAATCATGGCTTCTAAAGATAAATGCAATAGGTTAGGAGTATATAAGCCAAAAGGGTAATCCTAAGTGCCTTTATCGTGTTAATGCACGAGTTCATGAATGCAATGCATAAAAAGAGCAAGTTCTAGAATGAACACACCAAAATTGACCACACAACAAAAAATTGAGCATCAATAGGATGAATTGCTCTTAGGTTCAAAAGCTCACAGAATAGGTGTTGTGTATCAAATCTCATGCATTCTTATCCAACTTCATTACCAAAAATCAGCTACACACTCTTTATTCAAAGAATCACACACAAACCACCCACACTTGACACTCTTGTCATACCATAAGACTCAAACCAGTAGTGTACGAGATTCGACCAAATCAAATAACCGAGAGATCATTTTGCACCACAGAAATTTCAAAATCATGGCAGCTAGATTAATCAATCAACAACACCTCCACCTACCACGTATCTTGCAAACAAGATCAAAAAAAATTTAAGAACTCAAATCCACTCCCCCACACTTAATTCGTTGCTTGACCTCAAGTAACAACAATCACATAAAAATCAATAAGGGTGCAAGACATGGAAAGAATTAACCTGATTAGGTGTGATGATTGAGATCGAGAGGTGATTGGAACTGCTCTCGATTAATTTCACCGCTGCTCTCCTTGTGGAATTTTCGGAAACATGGACGGTCATTGTGGATTGGAACTGGCAGCGTGTTGAAGCATCGCAGCTGTTTAATCTGGCGATGAATCGCTGCTGCAGTGCTCACGCTACGGAGGCGATCATATGGAAACAACGCTGATGGTTCGGTGAAATCCAGCACCGGCGGCTCCGGTGCAAACTGAAATGGCGCTGCAAGGTGGTGATTAGGGCTCTGGATTGTCGGTCGGCGCGCGCGAGAAATTGAAGGCGGCGGCCGCAGGAGCTGTGGTGTCGCGTGAATCGCGGCTGTGTGCTGGTGCGGCGGCTTTTGGATTCAGAGATGGTGTGGTTGTGGCGGGTGCATGGACGAGGAGCGCGGCGGCTATGTGTGCAGAGGGGCGCTCGACAGCGAGGGTTTGACGATGGGATGCAGGAGCGAGAAGCGCGGCGGTCCGGCGCGCAGGCGGAATCCGGTGTTGGCCTCTCTGGTGAAGCGACGGACAGTGGTGGTGGTGCGGCTGGGCTCGGTCACGAGCTGGGGAGGCCGCTCCGGCGTGAGTCGCGCAAACGCTAGGCGGTTTGGTTTCGTCGCCGGCGTACGAAAGGTGCAGTGGCGAGGGTTTCAGAACCTGAATTAGGAAATAAGGAAATAAAAAATAAGGAAAAAAAATAGAAGGAAATAAGTGGGAAAGGGCGGAAGTAACAATCCCAAACAACAGAAGCTGTTCTTTGTTTAGACGTGATCAAGCTTAGGTATGAAGGTGATTCAAGAGAGTTGTCAGCTTTAGGCATGATCACGTTTAACTATAAAAGCGCTTCTGTTAATTTTTTTTGAAAAAGGGGCGAAGCGAATTCTTTTTTAGGCGTGATCACGCTTAAGTCTGCATGACTTTAAGCTAATTTTTCATTTCTTCTACGAATTTTTGAGCATTATCACACCTAGCGAGAGAACACACCTGCACAATCCAACAAAATTTAGCCACCCTAAACAACAAACACTAAATAAAAGGACTAAACTAAAATTGAAAGAACAAAAAAACAATTAAAATTTGGACTACCTTCCAATAGCGTAATTTTTTTAACGTCGTTATGCTCGACGAGGAACTCCATTTTCTTCACGTGATAGGCGCAGAGTTGTTGGGAAATGACTTGAAAAATGTTTTTGATAAAATTCCAAAGACTCCACTGATGTATTAATGTATCTATAAAAGACTTAGAAATCTAGCCCAAAGTGTTAAGAGGCTATGATAAAAACTTAGAATATAAGTTTGTAAACTGACAGGCCACTTTGTTGAAAACTAGTCTGATGTATAGAAACTGGCCTGATGTATCTTAGACTAGCCTGTTGTAGGATTAGGAGATACACCCACTTTTTGAAGAATGCACCCCAGAAGACTAAGTCCAAGCAGCCTGAAAGGACTCCCCTGAAGACAAGTAACCTGATATATTAAATGCCTTCAGCATTTAATAAGGAAGCAGCCAACACATAAATGAAGTGTTAAATGCAGCAAAGAGAATGTTCCAAGTCACCTGATGAAAAGACAGAGGACTTCAATGCAACCGTTAGGACTGGACTGAGGAACAATTCAGACAGACCAATGAGAAGCTGCCACCTAAGTACGGACCTGACACAAACACTGACCTGTCTGTACCAAGATCAGAAGCAACCAACAACCTAGGATGGCACAGTTTTCGAAGGCGGCTGCATTAACTCTAAGCAGACATTTAATGAGCTATCAACCATTAATGCTTGAGAGTTGACCATCCAAAATCTGAAAAAAGATCTTTAGAACGTTGGACTACTACATTTTCACAGATTTGACCATCCAAAATCTGAGGAAAATCTTGAAGAACGTTGGTACACCAAAATAGCTTAAATTTGAAACTATCTCTCCAACGGATAGTCTTTCAAATTTAAGTCTATAAATACAAGACTTGAAGAAGAAGCTAAGTACGGGAAACTAACAAGCTCAACTGATAATCTAAAAGCTCATACACTCAAGCACTAGAAATCATTCTAGTTTCCCAAGTGCTTACACTGCTTAGAACTTACTCATGTATTTAGGCTTGCATTGTAAAAGCCTACAGAGATAACCCAAACTAGATACTGTCCATAATTGTAAAGGGTTATCTCAAACTTAGTTGGAAAACTCAAGCTCTTAAACCAAGATAGGTTCAAGGCTGTGAGTGGTTAGAAAGTAAGCTGAGGAGTGTCTCAGTCTGAAATCTGAGAGAGGAGTAGGACTCAGTGACAATCCTAGAGATCAAGAGGAGATATTCTTTCTTGATCAGTGCACCTTGGCACTCTAAAACAAGGAATTCCTGTGGTTAAGGAATTCTCCTGTTAAATCAGGAAAAATGGATGTAGGAGAGTTTAACTCCGAACCATTATAAATCCCTGTGTGTCCTGTGCTTTTGTGTGAGTTAATAACTTCAAGTATTTTATAAATAATCCGCTGCACAACTCAAACTGATAAGATCCTCAGGCTACTTGTCAGGAGACCTTCAAGTCCACTGATATTTCATAAGTAGCCTGTGCTTTTGAGAAAGTCCACTGAAAACTGATATTTAAAAATTATACTTACAGGTGTTTTGCCCCCCCCCCCCCACACACCTGGTTTTGTCTACTTGGGACCAACAAGAGTGTTCCTCCTTCTTCATAGCATCATCCTCATGATCCAGAGAGTTTGCAAGGGGCACCATCAAATTATCCCTGTGATTAAGCTCAAACACTTGCTGCAAAATGTGGGTCAATGCAATGCATAGCAAAAATAGGAGTATCATCAGCAGAAAATTTTATGGGATCATGAATACTAAATTGAATGACTTGTCCATCGAATTCCATGTGAGGGTTCCCTCACGAACATATATCCTTGTTTGGGCGGTGTTCATGAACGGCCTCCCTAACAAAATAGGTGGGGAATTCGAGGCTTTGTCATTCGTGTCAAGCACGTAAAAATCTGTAGGGAATACCAATTCATTCACTTGCACAAGGACATCTTCAATTACTGCATCTGGGTATGCATTACTATGATCTGCTAACTGAATTACAACCCCAGTTTTCCTTAACTCCCCCAAATTTAATGAATTATAAACAGAACGTGGCATAACATTTATTGATGCACCCAAATCAAGCATAGCACGTTCGATTATATAATCACCAATTTTACAAGGGATGATGAACATACCTGGGTCCTTGCGCTTTGGTGGTAATTTCCTCTGAAAAATCGCAGAGACACTTTATCCCATCATCACCTTCTCATTTCCTTTGAGTCTCTTCTTGTTAGTACACAACTCCTTCAGAAATTTTGCATATCCTGGTATTTGTTTAATTGCATTGATTTTTTCGACAGCAGGTTTGACACTGGGCAGCTTAGTGTCATCGGCATCAGAATTTCCCTCGCCTCCATATTTCTCAATAACCACAGTAGGTCCTTCAAGCTCCTTCCCACTCCTCAAGATATAACACTAACATTTTTCGGGTTTAGTTCCGGTTGAGATGGCAATCTACCACTAAATTGGCTCTCCAAGCGGTTCACTATAGTGGCTAATTGACTCACTTGATTCTCAAGATTCTTGATGCTAGTCTGAGTTTCTTGCTGAAATTTCAAAGAGCTTGTAGCCAATGAGTTCACTAAGTCTTCCAAGGAAGTGCTCGGACTCTGTTCTTCCATTGGCTTCTGAAAATATTGTGTTTACTGTTGTAGTGGAGGAGGAGGTACTTGATCACCTCCTTGCGGGTTCCCATATCTCAGGTTGGGGTGGTCTCTCCATCCCGGATTATATGTGATAGAGTCAAAAAATACTCATCCAGCATACAAAATGAATAAGATCGATGTTGCGAAATCAATACCTGTCATCCTCTACAGTTAGTCAAGCAATGATCCACCTTCTGCCTTCTGCTATATCCTTTTGACCGCCCAAGCTTTCCTCTTGGAGATCTGAACAAAATCGAGCCGGAAGGAATTCCGGTGTCGACCCTCCGACGCTCAAGTCAGTCTCAGAAAATTCCACAACGTGACAAGAATAAAAATATAAGAGTGTGTTTTGAAAGATGTGTCATCAAACTTGAAAACGAGAGAGAGAAAACTATTTATACCCTCTCCTTTGGCAAGAGGGGTATGATGGTCCTTTCCTCTGCTTAGGGACCATTACTAACGGCTCCCAGTTAGTGGAGCAATGCGGCATAAAGGTAGTACTAATAGTACTATACGTGGCACTCTCCCATCGGTGGAAAGTACAATTTTATTCCCTCAACTTGATTCAGATGGATATGTGCACCTATGTTATAGGTTTCGATGATAGTGACAGGGATTGCTTTTCTTCTCTGTATTCTGAGCACAGATTGGTCAACTTACCAGAGGTTAGACCTCAGAAGTGAGAGGGAGGGATCTTCCTTTAACCAGATACCTCTTGTTAATAGGCAAAGTCCTCTACACTCTGGCAGAGGAATGAGTCCAAAGGACAGAGCTCATCAGTCCTTCGTTCCATGATATGGGAATTCTCCCTGGCTAATGCTTTGTTAAACCATTAGAGCTTCAAGATCTATATTGGTTCTTAAGACTTTATCATTCGGATACTTTCTTCTTCAAAAGGATCTCTATCTGGTCGGTGACCTCTGAGATCATACACATCCACGCCCTATCAACTAGTCCCCCTATTCCATATAGAAAATGCCTGTAGGCAATTTTATTGGAATAAGTAATCTCTGCTTTCTGGGCTCTGATTATTATCGCCTGGTACATTTTTCAATTGTTTTATGAGTTCCCGCCCTCTTTCTTAGGAGCAAATCCCTTTGAATCAGGACCGTCCAAGGGATACGGCCTTTCAACTGGGCTGTTTTCGTCCTTACACGTGTCTCTACGAAAGGGACACGATTGTTTCGTACCTTTTCCTTTTATCGATAAAAAGGGTACTGATTTCACCTTTCTCGAGAAAGTACAGTCCTTTCTATTCTTCTTTCTACCTCTTTACTTCTTAATTTCATCCTTCTCTCTCCAAACTCTTCAGAGGGGTTTTTACTCTAATTGGGGATTCTCTTCTTCCTTCGTTGTCCTTTCCGACGAGCACCTTTTTTCACAGGTATTATTTCTTCTTTCTCTTTGTTTTTCCAGACTATGACTTGCTGCATGTCTAGGTTTTGATGCTTTTACTCTTTCTTTCTTCTTTGCTAGGCTTCGCTTAGTTGTGTCTATTTTTTTAAATTATGTCAAGGGCTTCTCTTTTTTCCGGCGATTCCAGACCTGAAAATTCCTCTGGGACTTCCCTCCGTTCTTCTTCTACCATGTTAGGGCCTTCTGATCCACCCCTTAATTCCGTTCTTCTTTCTACCCGTCCTTCCAAACCTGTCCCAGAGGGACATCGGTTTCGTTGGAATGACATATCCCATCATACCCTTCTGAACCAGAAAGATCTGAAAGATATTAGGGCTATTCTAGCCCCACATCCCGATTTCTTGGTGGACTTACCCACTACGGACGAGCGCCCAAATCACTTACCATCCCCTTCTTTAGCTTTCTTGGTATCTCAACTACATGCGGGCCTTAGGTTTCCCATCCATCCGTTCCTTTCTGGTGTTTGTAATCTATATCGAATTCCTCTGAACCAAGTGATTCCTTCATCTATTCGCCTTCTCTTGGCTTTCTATTTCATTTTAAAAGCCAATGGTGGGAATCCTACTCCAGAAATCTTCTGTGTCAATCACGATCTCAAGAAGAGAGACAAATTTTACTACTTTAGCTCCAGGCATCAGGGTATTTCTCATTTTGTGGGCAAGCCCCCTAGTATTGACGGTAATTGGAGGGAATACTACTTCGTAGTAACTCCTCGCTCTGGCTCTTGGCCTTTTATCTATGATCGGTGGCAATATAAGGCACCAAAATCCTCTCAAACTATCAAATCTGTTGATGAGGTGGTTCCTCAGGCTGATCAGGAGGTGATGCTTCACCTGAATCGGGATGCTTCTAGGAATGGGTATCCTAGAATTTTTGCGCGAAGATTATGCTTTGTTCCATTTCGGGTTTACTCATCAAGAATCCTTTCCTACTGATCCTCATGGTATACATATATATATATATGCTCTTCCTCTTTGTGTCTTCTGCTTTCTTGTTCTGAATGCTAATTTCTAGCTCATTTTGCAGATATGGATTGGAAGAACGCCCTTTTACCGGAAGATGATGATGAAGTGCTAGACATAACTCCTTTGGCGCACCTAGAGGGCCCTCGAGAAACTGACCCCAAGGATGCTGAAGAGGGTGGCACTTCTCTTGCTCCTTCTACTGTCTCTGTCCCCCCTCTTCCTGTTGTGAAGGTGGAAGAAGAAGGGGAGATTGCGCCTAAACCTAAAGGTAAAGGCAAGAGGGCTTCTTCCTCTTCAACACAGGTTAGGGGTTCTTTAGAGCTCACTAGGCAGTCTACCCGCCAGGCTTCTCGGGTTGAAGTACCAGAGGAGATTTCTTCTGAAATTCCAGCTGTTGACTCGTCCCTGTCCTCCGAAGAGGAGGCTATTCTAAACTTCTTTAAAGGAGTCAAATTCCCTTCCTTCACTGCCGATATTCCAAATATGTCTTTCGAGCAACTTCGATCTATCATGTACAAGAGACTTGCTGAGGTACTCCTTTAGTCTTCTTTCTTTGCTTCTCTTTCTCATAAATTTGTCTACCTTTTCATACGTTTTTGTCTATTTTCAGTTTTAGGTTGTCCAAGCCCATTTTCTGGACTGCGAAGAGTCCTCTAGTCTCGACTCTCTGCGCAGAGAACTAGATTATAAGGATTAAGAACTTCAGAAGACTGCTTAATCTCTTACTGAGGCTATTGGCCATAATTCCGATAAGAACGTCCAGATTCAAGATTTGGAGGGAAAATGCGGAGACTCAATTGGCTGGCTTGAAGGCTCAGCTTGAGGAGGTGAACACCAAGCGCTACGACGAGGGTGTAGACTTCTGCCGCCGTAATCTTTTGCATTCTCCTGCTGGTCAGAGCTTTCTTAAAGAAATGCTTGAAGGTTTACTGGATGCCTATCATCACAGTACTTTGTTTTTAGAGCACATGGCCCCTCATACCAGTCATTTCATTCGTCTTGGCTTTAAGTCTGCCGTGAAGCAGGCGCAAGAGAAGGGCTTTACTGAGAAACTTGATATTGCGCGTACTCGAGAAGAGGTTGTTCCTTCTCCCTATTTTAAAGGTGATCCGAGTGCTCCTGTCGATGCTCCTTGGTTCCTCCCCGTGATGCGGAAGGCCTCTCTCTTGCTAACCGCTCCAGGCTCTTCTTATCTTGCTCTTCCCTCTGCCCAGCCTTTGCTTTATGACCTCAGTTCTTCCTCCAATCCTGCTCCAAGTGTTGCCTCCGACATTCCTTCCTCTGGGCCCGGCGTGGGCGATGTTAAAGAGGCTTAATTCCCCTGTTGACTTTTTATCTTTTCTTGTTTGGAACAATGCTTTTCGCTTATGGGCCTGCGTGCCTTTTAATTTCTTATAGAGCGTATGTGCTCTTTTGACAATTATCACTCTATCCTTTGCTATCTTTTATCTTCGTATGTTTATTTTCTCTACCCACTCGTATGTGTTTTCTATATTTGTGCATATATATATCTCCTCCCCCTCTGGAAAGAAATTTTTACTGTGAAAAAAGTAAAAAATTCGTTTTCTTTAACTCTCGCAGAGGTCAGAGAGTAGAAACTTGCGATCCTTCCCCTCTGGAAAGAATTTTACTATGAAAAAAGTAAAATTTTCATTTTCTTTAACTCTCGCAGAGGTCAGAGAGCAGAAACTTGCGTTCCTCCCCCTCGGGCAAGAATTTTTTACTATGAAAAAGTAAAAATTTCGTTTTCTTAACTCTAACAGAGGTCAGAGAGTAGAAACTTGCGCTCCTTTCCCTCTGGCAAGAATTTTTTACTGTGAAAAAAGTAAAAATTTCATTTTCTTTAACTCTCGCAGAGGTCAGAGAGCAGAAACTTGCGCTCCTCCCCCTCTGGAAAGAATTTTTTACTGTGAAAAAAGTAAAAATTTTGTTTTCTTTAACTCACGCAGAGGTCAGAGAGCAGAAACTTGCGCTCCTCTCCCTCTAGCAAGAATTTTTTACTATGAAAAAGTAAAAATTTCATTTTCTTAACTCTCGCAGATGTCAGAGAGTAGAAACTTGCGCTCCTCTCCCTCTCCATGTGTTCGATAAATATTAAACTTGGTCAATCTTGCTACAACAATATAACGATCACGTACACAATATACCGAATTATATTTTCAAATTTTCAAGAATAAGATGAAGAGATTGGCGATGCGAAGGAAGGTGGATGTGATGCGAGTAAAAGAAGATAAAGGACGAAGTTTTTTATTAAATTACCAAGTAGGCTTTTACTTTAAGTTTGCAAGTATTTTCAAGTATGTTTTCGGCACTTTTATGTTTGCCACACGATTGGACGTTTGCATGTTTTATTTCGTTGAGTGCATGGACACGTAGATGATTGAATTAGGATTTGCTACGGTTTTATATTGATGGGACTTTATTATGGATTTTATGAGGTATTATTATTATTATGATTATGTGTTAGTTTGCATGAGTTAAAACATAAAAAACTGCAGTTAAAGATGAAACCGCAGTTAAAAGTGAAAAGGCGGAAGGAATGGAAGTCGGTTCTGTGCAACCGCTGTAAATAAGTGATGTTATTTCACAATATTTTTTTTTAGTTCTTAATCAAATTTACAGTAAAATAGTTGTAATCGTCGCTCCAGCCCAATTTCTTCCCTATTACTTTTTTGAATTCCCTCTTCCCCAAGAATCTGGATTCCGATTTCATCCATAGTAAGCTTGATTCCATCTCTGAATCTACCGTCCTCACGGTTCATCAAGAACACTTGCCCTAAGAATTTGAATCCACTATCCGTCCGATTCCATCCGTCGCCTACCGGTACGCTCAGATTCACCGCCTGCAGATACGCGTTTGCTACCCTTCGGCACGCTTTCACCGCCCACCAGTATGCATTCACCGTCTGTCAGTGCGCGTTCACCGCTCGTCAGTACGCGTTCGCCGCCGCCTCTGCATTTTGTGAAAAAAAGTAAGCCCTAATTTTTATAAAGTAAGCCTATGGTTTGCAAAATCAGGGAACGAAACTTGTTTTTTTTTGTATTGCAAAGTTCTTGTGTGTTGATTAGCAAATTCATAGTTTTGCCTAATTTCTAAGTCAAGAATACCTTACATTTAATAACTTCTCCATACTATTGTAACAAGAAGAATTCGCAAACCTAGTTAGGTGCTCATATGGGTTGGAAGTCCCATCGTATTCATGATTAAGAGGTTTAAAGTTAGTTGGTGACTCATCTCATAACATATCATGTGAGAATTGAGAACTGAAAATAAGTCCATAATTACTTACACAATTATCAATCTATTTTGTCATTGAATGCATTTGCTTTGAAGATTCAGGAGTCAACTACTGATACCTCTCTAATAAGCAGCATTAGTTCACTCATCCAGATGATGATCTTCTACATTCATGACATTCTAAGAGGTACATTCTTTATGCACAGTTGGACTTTTATTATATGTTGAGTTGGGTATATGTCCCGAGCTCACACCTCTCTTGTCATTGAAGCAAGAGTAGGTGGATGGCATGGAAATTTAAAAAAACCTGCAGTTTTATTGTATTAATTAGATGAACAAAAATGAATGTAATTTCTTAAATAACATATTACAAGCCATCTAAGTTGTAACTAGATCCCACAGCAAGAATCTTCTTACTCATGAAATGGCCCCTGAAGATGTTAATGTTAGAAAATAAAGCTGCAAGAATTTGATAAAAATATATGAATTAAAGTTGCTGCTCATGAAAGTAACTCCTTAGCTTCCGTAGAAGACTTGTTTATATTTCCTTATAACCATGATTGTCTATGGAAATATATATATTTAAGTTAATGTTGAAACACTTATTCCACTATATCATATATATAATAGTAATTATTTGTTAAATGGGCCTGTTTGCATACATAAATTAAATTTATTTATATTTGATGAAGTATTAAGATATAATTATTCAAGTGTTGTTCTTTATTTAGTGTGAAGGATGTGCTGATCAGCAAGAGTCCTTTTGAACAGAATCTATTTAGCATTGACCAATAAGTATGTTAAGTTATTGCATATTTTTTTTGGTATAATGATTATTTTTTGCTGAAATTACAGAGAAGTCTACAAGATGGGTACAATTAATTCCTACTTTATGTTGACTTTAAAAGACTTGATGCAGTGTAATGTAGTGTTCCTATTATAATTCTTTCTATTACTAATAAATAAAATTGAGGATATATATTCGTGTTAATTATATTTTACTTAATTATTTATAATGCCTCTACTGTTAACATATCCTAATCCCAATGTTCTATATATCTTGGATAATCAGAGAAAGAAATGTGTTTATAAATAAAAAAGAAATCCTTAAGTCATTGTGTTGTTATTGATCTAATAGTTCAGAGGTTGATGACTAATTTTTATAGCTACTAAACATTTCCTTCAGAAACTAAGTTATGTCTCAAAAAATAGTTCCATGTTGCTATATCAGGGGATGTTCCTAATCTTTGTGGTTTTCAAATGGAGAGGAAGATGTATCAATTATTCATATGGGCACAATAACTAACATCCAGATAGATTTTGTTTTCAACCTTTTTTTTTTAAGATTTCATGCTCATTGTTGTTTGTTTATTTCTTATTGGTGCAAGCCTGACATTGAGACCTACAATTCTATCATCACTACACATGGGTGAGTTGGTCAATGGCACTGATCGAGGAGTGAATATCATGGAAGACATGCTCCATGCAATTGTGCATAATTACTTTCTTTTTCTTATTCAGTAATTGTAGTTCTGATGTGAGCTCCATCTTTTTCAATATCTTTGCATTTCAACTACTTTTCAGTTTTTAGCATCTGTTTTGCAACAACCTAACTTTATAGAATTGATAACATTGCAACTAATGTGATTCCATACTTAAAGCAACTAAGTTGAGAGGTATAGAATTGAATACCATTTGCAGATAATTCTGCTATTGGAATCTATATGAATGTTGGAGAATGTGAGAAAGTTGTAGCTTTATATGAGGGCATGAGGAAAAAGAGGGTTAAAACCTATTCTGTTATATTCTTTTGCAATCTGCGCTTATAGGAAACGAGCAAGTTATTTAGTTGGGCATACTTATTTCTCATAATGTTCCAAATCTGTTGGGGCCCATTTATTTTGTGCATTATCAGGGCCAAATTGCTCAAGCTGAATCGATGTTCTACATGATGAACATTGATGGTTTGCATCCAGATGTCATTTCATATACAACTATGCTAGATACCTATAGTTCTGTTGGTAGATGCACTTTAGTATATCTTTCTTTTAATGTCCATTTTAAGAAATTTGGTTGAGTTTATTGAATTATTAATTTTGTTTTTGCAGAGACAAATTGCAATATTTGAAGGAGACGTTGATGTATGCTCGATGGACTCAATGGTAAAAGTTGTATGCATTACATTATTTGTCTTATCTTTCACCTTATAATGTTTTTTTTACTATATGTAGTTCATGGAGAAATATTACACGAAATTGAAATTAATGAAGTTCGAGAAGCGTGGACTACATGTGTACAACCATACATATTTGAGTAAAAATTTTATGTTGGGGTGTCAAGGTATATATATATTCTCTCTTGGATAGATTTTTCTTACATATAAAATATTTTATTTATGTTGATTTTGGATCTTGTTTTCTTTTTTGTTGTAGGTTTTTTGAAAAATGCAAGAGGATGTTCGGAGATAGAATAGGTGATCTTAAGTACGTTTGTAAAATGATAAGCATGGAATAATTTATTTAGTTGTTGCATGATTGAACTCATGATCTTTTGGACATATAATCATTTAGTTGGATTTATATTATAATTGTGAATTGCAGTTGTAATAGTATAGTATTGTAACACTAATAATTTGATGAATGATTGATATTTTATGAAATATATTTTTTATTTAAAATTAAATTTATAAATTATTAAATATGTTTAAAAAAAAAAACAATGGTTAAAAGAATTTTTTTACATCAGTTTTTCAATATACAACATCAGTTAAAAACTGATGTCATTTAAAAGATACGACATCAGTTAAAATCTGATGTCATATATTCTTTTAACCGCTGTTGTAGGTAATGAGGTGGGTTAGGACAAAAAGCATACAACATCAGTTAGAGAAGAATAACATCGGTTATTAACCGATGTGGTTTGGTAGATATAACATCGGTTAATAACCGATGTCTTTCTGCGCCCACTTATAACATCATCATGTATAACATCGGTTGTATATCCTGTTTAACATAGGTTAATAACCGATGTCTTTCAGTAAATATGGCATTGTGTTAGGAGATAAGTTGATAAATTAATTATTAAATTAGCAGTTGATGGTCGAATTTTATTGGCATGTTTAAGTGTTGACTTATGTGTTTAATTGTTCTTAAGAAATTAGTTATTGTCCTTTGTTTGTATGCTCGATAAGTCATGTTCTATAACTCCAAAAATTATGAAATTTTACCAGAATGTTTGCCATGATTTAAAATGCATGTTGACCAATTTTCATGAGTTTTTTACTTTATGTGATTCTAGTCCTCAAAATTATTGTTTTAAAAATACCGAATTTATGCCCAGCCTATTTTCTAAATTTTGGCAGTTTAATAGCCATAAAATATTAAGTTATTTCAGTCATAAACCTGGAGCAAAATCGTTTTAAAGTTACAGCTTTTAAATTAGTCCTTTAACTTTGTTTTACGAGCTTTTCATGCGTTTTAAAAATGAATTTTCGTGGCAAGTGCTTTTAATATGTTTAATATGATATATTTGAGTATTTAGAGGTCTTAGATGGTTTGGCAAGATAATAATATTAACAAATGAATTTTTATTAAAAAAGAGGAAAAGAAAAGGTTCAGACAAAGTCCCACAACCCGGGAGGTGGGATCAAAAAATTTAATTTGGTCTCTTTAAAAACCTCGCCGAAAAACCACCCTTGTGGAGAAAACGACAGAGGGAAAAAGTGTACCAAATAAATAAAAAAACATCCCATAGGTGAAAACAAGAAAAAAATGCCATTCCTCCAAAGTACCATCCGCAAAGGAAAAGGACCAATTAATGTCGCATTAATAATCATCCACTCAGACATTAATCCCACAAATCCAGAACTAGACTCGTGTAACTGCCAGCTGAAGTCAACCGTGAACAACCACCCTTCTAATTCCGTACGTTGACAGCAATCATACAAAAAGTAACAGCCAAATGCATTAACTAATCAAAATTAACTAATTGCTGGAAAAAACGCCCAAAATTAAATAGAGCACCAAATATGACTATA
>JAPKLY010000962.1:0-87194 GCA_026898435.1 Prunella vulgaris
AAGGGTTAAATACACAAAGTATCACATAATAGGGTCAAATATGAACATAATATAACCAAAATCATATAGAAATGAGTGCTAAAACATGCAATTATGACCCTAATCACACCCCCAAACTAGATTGTTGCTCGGCCTCGAGCAACGAAACGATAAGATAGGGGAATAATTGTATCGTTGAAGCATCAAGCACACAATCAAATGCCATATATACATCACCTAATATCATGCAATCTATCAATGTAGTATCATCTCATCAACCATTTACATAACATCAATGCACACAAGATCAAATCAATGAGTCAAAATCCTCACTAGATAGTGTATCACTCAAGCTCTCAAGTGTGTGAGGTTCACTCAACATCACACATAGTACATCCACTACCATATGCTTGATAAGAGTCTCAAATTCTCCACCACTTGACAAGTAATTCATCATCAAATCAAAGAGGACTTTTTATTTGGTAGTAGTGTTGGCTCTTTGGTAAGGGTGGATATTTTTGGATAGAAGTGACTATCATACTAGTGGAGCAAGAGGTCAAGACTCTACTCTACCAAAGATAGGTTGCAAGTGATCAAGTTGCAACACCATTTCAACCACATAACACTTCTTTTCAGACTTATTCCTTTCAAGAATTTTTCCACTTCCTTTCTTTTGCAATTTTTCATCACATCACCAACACATTAGGAACATAAGCTCTTCCTAACATCTTTTCATTCAACACAACTTCCATTTTTTTTTTTACATCTTCATCTTTTGTTTCTTTCACTTTTCTTCACCATCTCATCCACCAAGCTTGCTTTCAAAGCACATGTAACCCTCATATCCTCATATAAGCTCCACTAGTAATAGGGAAAATAAGGCTCAAAATGAAGGATAATCAAGCTACAATCATAGGTTACCAAAGAAAGAGGCCAAAGGCACAAAATGGCTAACTATGGAATCAATGTCATGGCATGGATAATTTGGCAAAGTGACTCATATAAAATCAAAGATGGCCTCAAATCATTTTTGACAACTCATTACAAAATGTGATCTTAAACATGACTCAAATCAAGTTCTAGAGTGGAAATGCACCATGTGGATCTCACATAAAAAAATATCATCCGTTTAAGATTGAAACGGGCAAAATAGGGTCAAACCTCACGGGATAAGGTGATCATGACTCATATCATATGAAACATGTACACATCAATCATGTATCAAGCATCAAAGAATGAACTACACTATAGACAAAAATGAATTAAGCAATATACACACTACACTTAACTATGCACAATCTACATCATCCACACAATCATAAGCATATCTCATGCCACACTACTCTCAAAACAAGCAACAATGGCAAAAAATAAACATGAAAAACAAAGGCTCATCACTACAATAGGCATCAAATCAATAAAAAAAATAGCATTGCCATGAGAATGATGAAACGATCACACCCCCCCAAACTTTTTTGGACCATAGGTCTAAAAAGTTTGGCAAAGGAGTGGAGGCAAGAATCATGCATTGCACAATAAAGCTCAAAACATACTAACCATCATCACATAAGCAAAGCAAAACATCATCAAATAAGCAATAAGATCCATCAATCAACATCCATCACCAGCATAATCCATCCAAAAAAAACAACTACCTAAGAAAATAGCACAATCTTCAAGCAATATCATTACAAACCAAATTGAAAACTAAGAGTTTGGAATAGAAGCGAGAGATGGAGTTAAGAAGAGTTACCCATCCCTATGAAGTTAGATCGAAATCATCACTTCACGAAGGAGGGTAATGCGGATGAGGAAAGTGGCCCTCTCCAATGTGCCAGTTCATTATTGCATTTTGGGCTTCCAAGATCTCTTCCATGTTGTTGGACATGGTGTTAACATTCTCATTGATGGAATCCACGGTAGTGTTGAGGCGAAGATAACTATCGGTTATTCTTGTCATATCCGATCGAAGGAAGGAATAGTCGTTCCTAAGATCGTCCACATCCGACCTTAATGATCGTACCTCGTGGCCCCACTCATCATAAGTCAATCCTTCAAACACATGTCCACCACCTTGATTATAATAATCCTCTTGCATTAGATCATGTCCTTCTTCTTGTGCTTCCCCTTGAGGATGAGAGCTCGATTCACCCCTAGTTCTTTTAGATGACCTCCTATTAAATTCCTCTTTCACTCTAAGATGCAGCGGAGAGTTAAGCTTCAAGTTTTCCTCCTTCGTTATCGTCAACAGATCATAGTCAAGTAAAGGAAAAAGATCACTTGAATTGGTACCTATGCAGCAAATGGTGTTCCCTCTCCTCTTATATATTTTTTACCTAACCATGTGTTCCAAATCAAGAGCCTCACCTTCACAAATCACTCTTCTTGTTGGATTCCACTTTTGAACAAGATGAGTCATTATACCGGCATAAGAGCAATGAGTCCTTGTGATTTGTTGGCTGAGATTTTTGAGGAGATACGCACCAAAATCTGCCTTCTTGGATGTCAACATTGAGTGAAAAATAAAAAATTCATCACTCCTAACTCGGCTCCCTTCCAATCTAGCAAAAGCAGTGTTTGCTAAGATCCTGTGCACATATGCTAAAATAGGGTTAGCAATGTTGGAGGACCTTGAAATTTGAGCAACATATTTACCTCCATTCTTACTTATCAAATCCTATGTCTCTTGGGCCCAAGTGAACCTCTCCCAAGAGTAGAAATCCTGCCTTCTCACCTTCCCAACACAACCAAACATTTGATTGATTTGTTCAATTGTTAGAGAATACTCCACAGTGTCGTTCCAGAATTTAAATCTGGTCGGCACCCCATCAATCTCTCTTATGTCTAATGTGCTCAAGAACTCGATGCATAAATCATCATCGATCTCATAGCAAGGTATGGTGAGGAGGCCTTTCCAACCTATTCTGTCAAATAAAGTCTCTACATCATCACCGAAATGACATTCTCTGGGAACCCTCTTGTCACAATATCTACCCACGTAGTACTCTATATTCCACACATAACCGAAGACTTTAAAAGAGTTCTCATTATCTCCCAAGTAGATTTGGTGATTAGATGGCTTATCTCCACACTTCTTAAAATAATCTTCCTCCATATCGGGATCATTCCACTTCTTTTTAACATAAGAACTTGAAGCTTTTTCTTTTCCTTTCTTACTCATCCTACAAAAGAAAATTATCAATTTCCATTTATCAAGTAAAATTAGATTGAAAATCAAGGACTTAATTTTTAGAATCAAGGAATTCATGCCTCAAATAGTCATGCAAATGTTAAATGCCAATGAAGCCTCAAGTAAGCAAAATCATAGATGAATCAATATACTCAACTCAACCTAGCAACAATATACTCATACACATTAACATTTAACACAACATTATCAAAACAACTCAATTTTAGCATGAATTTTCCTAAAATTCGTCACTATGCCTACCCCTATTTTTCAATCTTCAATTAAACTCATAATACTCAAAATTGGCATGCAATTGGGCTCCCAATGGATTACCCATCAACAATGTAGCGTAAATGCATCATCGATTTCATAAAAACTCAAGAAAATAAAAAATCCCCAATTCACATGCTCAAGAACCCTAGAATTTTAATTTCAAAATCATGATAATGCCACCATGGATTTCTTATAAAAGTGCAAGAAATAGGTAGAGGAGAGTGAGTAGAACATACCTGTAGAAGGATTAATCGAGAGGAAGTGTAGAATTTGAGAAGCAAAATTTCTTCTTCTTTCTTCTCTTTTTTTTTTCGTGAGTTTGAGAGGGAGAGAGTGCAAGAATCTTGTTTTCAAAGTGTGTGTTTGTGTGTGTAAGAGTGTATAAGAAAAAGTGAAAAGTGAGTGGGCTTACCTTGGAAAGTGTAGTCAAAATAGGGCCCACAATAGTCAAAATCCACATCTAACACATGTGTGTCGACCAATAAGCTTCAGCCTGTCGACCAAGCTGGGTGACACCTCAGTCGCGCGTCCTCTGTCGCACAAGAGTGGTGGAGTTGTCGACTAAGATGGTCGACACCCTGGTCGACAGTTGGCCCCCGTGTCGCGCAAGGCTTGTAGGTTTGTCATCCGAGCTGGTCAACACCTCAGGCGATAATTGGCTGACTTTCCAGAGATCCCAGGCGCGCAAAGGCCGCCTTCCGAGGCTTTAGATGCTGTCTACCGAGGCCTTCAACTCCTACCTCAAAAATTTCATATTTTTTACCCTTTTTCTTGCACTTTTCCTACTCAACATCACTTAATACTCAAAATATCACAAGAATATCCACACTCATGAATCAAATATGGTAGCAAATTGACGAAATTTAACACGAACACACCCCCCAAACTTTTTCGGATTGTAAATCCTAATAAAGTTTGGAAAGTGGTAAATTACAAATTTGCTTGCACATAAAACCAAATAATCACAACTCTCAACTCAAAAACCAAATATTCATCAAGATTATCTCAAAAATTCACTTCTCAAACTCTTCCTAATCATTTAAGCACAAAACCAATCAAGCAATGATCATAAAAATTGGCCTAAAATACCAAATAACCTCATGCTTCCATTCCAACACAAAAAATCAATCAAATCAAAACTAAAATCTAAAAGAAATAAAGGATACGGATGGGTTGCCTCCCATCTAGCGCTTGAATTTAACGTCCCCTAGCCGGATGACTCTTAAGCTCAAGTAACATCAATATCAATGTGAGTTGAATGACGTACATCACTCAATTTCCTCTTCCAAAAATAAGCTTTCTTCACCATTTGTTTCACCCCCTTGCCTTCATTTACCTTCTTCCTCTTTTCAAAAGGATCATCACCACTAAGCTCACTCTTGAGATCAATTTTTCTTGACTTATCCTTTTCTTCACTTTCCATATCATCTCGTACAACTTTGTTCATCAACCCTTCAATCTTCTTTGGGAAACTCTTGGAATTACCATGGATCGAAAAAGTGGCTTTCTCACCATTCATTCCAAGAGTAACCTCTCCTCGCTTAATATTAATTAAAGAATCTGATGTTGCAAGAAAAGGTCTCCCAAAAATGATAAGATTCTCAAAATCTTCTTCAATATCTAGCACAACAAAGTCAACGGGATAGACAAACTTACCAACATGAACAACCACATCCTCTATAATTCCCCTTGGTCTCACTTTTGAACCATCGGCCATTTGCATATTCATTTTTGTTAGCTTCAAGTCATGCAAGCTCAATTCCTTGGCAATAGAAAATGGCATCATGTTAACACTTACGCCCAAATCACACAAAGCCCTTATTTCCTTGCTCTCCTTAATATGGCAACTTAATGTGAAACTCCCCGGGTCTTTAAGCTTTTGTGGTAAATGATTTTGTATCAACTCACTACTCTTACGAGTAAGCTTAACCATTTCAGGTTCATTTCCTTTCTTCTTTTTTGCCAAAGCATCTCTCAAGAACCTTGTATAATTTGGCATTTCTTCAATAGCTTCATGAAAAGGCATCTTTGAATAGAACTTCTTGAAAAGTTCAAAGAACATCTTGAATTGATCATCAAGCTTATTTTTCATTCCTTTTGAAATTTCCACCTTCACCTCCTTTTCCACTTTCCCTTCTTCCACCTTTCTTTCCACACCCCCTATTTTATCTAATCCCTCAAATTTTTCTTTCTTTTCTTTCTCTTTCTTCATCACCATATCTTCTACCCCCAAGCCTTTCTCATTACTCCTTACCAATTTCACATCCTCACAACGAAATACTTCTTCCACCATCTCATCATGAAAAACTTTTAAAGGAGAATTCCCTACAACCCCATTTTCAACCTCCACACATGATATCAAATTACAATGCTCACGAGGATTAATCTCGGTTGTAGAAGGGAACTTACCTTTATTCACTTGTGGGCTTAAGGATGAAGCAATTTGCCCCATTTGAAATTCCAAGCTCTTGATTTGATTACCTTGTGAAGTATACAAGTCATCAAACTTCTTGTTCGTTTCACCATTCATCTTTCTAAATTCCACTCTAATATCTTTCATGTTCTTCAAAATCAATGCCAAGGTGTCCTCCACACTCCCCTTACCCTCATTATTTGGCGGCTTTGATCCCGGATCAATCCCGGGTGGCAATTGGATTGCCCCCTTAGGATTGGCGTATGAGAAATTCTCGTGCCTTCTATTAGGATTGTAAGGAGGATTTCCTTGATTTTGATATGGACTTCCTTGGTTTCTAAACGGTGGAGCAACATACGACCTTTGATTATTTTGATAAGAATTGTTGAATGGCGGACGACCCATATAGTTTACTTCCTCTTGTGGAGGTAGTAGGAAGAGGAAGACTCTCGACAACGCTAACTTGCATAGGAGTTGGAGCAAGGTTTTGATGTTGGCCTCCATAGACCAAATAACACACATTAGTCAATCTTTCCTCAAGAAGTGCAACTCGATCACCTGCTCCATTGCTAGACTCTCTTTGGAAGGTGTCATTTGCAGCTATGTTCTCAATGATCTCATTCACTTGACGAACGGTCTTCGTCCAAACCGAGCCTCCGGCACAAGAATTCAAGTAATTCTTGTCTCCTTCATGCAATCCTATGGTGAATGTCAAGAGTATATCTTCATCCCTCAAACCATGTTGAGGACAAGCCAACAACAAGGTTTGGTACCTCTCTCATGCACTAGATATGGTCTCTCTCGCTTTTTGTCGAAAATTCTTTATCTCTTCTCTCGCCTTGAGCATCTTTGATGGAGGATAGAATTTCTTAAGAAATTGGGAACTCAACTCCTCCCAAGTGGTAGCTTTAGGATTCATAGCTCTAATCCATGCTTTAGCTCTCCCCGTCAAAGTGAAATTGAAGAATCAGAGCTTCTTCTCACTATCCGACATTCCTTTGTACTTGATCGTATCACATATCTCCATGAAGTTATTTAGGTGCGCATTTGGGTCTTCTCGATCACTCGATCCTTCAAATGGAGACTCCTTTAACAACTTCAAAAGATTTGTATTAAGCTCAAACTTTTCAGCATCAATCGGTGGTCTTTCTATTCCATCATATTGCTCATTAACTCTAGTCTCAAAATAATCTCGCAGCAATGGTTCATGGTTTTGAGGTGGGTTTATGATTTGTGGTCTTTGGTGTTGAGGTGGTGGTGGGTATGGATAGTATGGGTAATTATGTGGTGGTGGTGGGTAGTATGGTTGGTTAATTGGGTAATTGGGGTAGTTGGGATATTGTGGTGGATAGTAAGGTTGATTTGGCGGTGGATAAGGTGGGTATTAGTGTGGTATAGGTTGTGGTTGAAGTGGAACCTCTCTTTGAGCAAAATTCTCTTCTCCTTGATGTACTTGTCCTCTTAAGGGCTCTTCTTCTCTTATCTCATCTTGAGCTTCGTTCATATTATTCTCCATGTTGATTCGATTCAAACGAGCTTCTCTCCTTCTTCTTCTTAGGCTTCTCTCAAGATCCGATTTAAAAGGTAGAAGATCTCCCTCTTGACTTCTTGTGTGCATACACCTAAAAAGAAACAAGTATCAAAACTTCTCACACCAAAAATAGTAAAGACAAAATAAAAAACAAGAACAACTATCAAGTAACCAAACAAACAAACCGTCTCCCTGGCAATGGCGCCAAAAACTTGTTTAGTCAAAAGGTGTCTACGTGCAAGTGTACACGATCGTTATTGCAATGGCAAGCTTAACCAAGTTTATTTTATATCGAACCCAAATGAGACGGGGATTTGTAAGGTAAGACTATTGTTCTTGATTCAAAAATCACAAAGCAAGTAAAGGGGATATGGTATCTATGTCTACAAGTGCGTCAAACGAGTAAACTACCTATCACCTTGATTCACAAAGTGAGCAAGTTGTGTGAGAAGTGTATTAGTGTACTATCCTATGTTTCATGTGGTGAAGTATCACTTACTCATGCATTGAGGTATTGCACAATCAATAGGCAAGCCACTCTAATATGCAAAGGTCTCCCTAAATGCACATAAGAGCCTCTAATTGTCTTTCCAATTCTCTAAGGTAATTCTCACTATCTTAGGAATTTTAACAAACACTTAGTATGCAATGACCTAATAACAAGAATGTTTTAGGTAAATAGCCCAACTTTCGTATGAGACTAAGTCCTAATGGCCCATACAATCAATTATGCATATAAGCATTCATACAAACCATCAAAATAGAGAATTGATCATACAATATCTCAAGCATTCATAAGATCAACATAAACACCACACTAATCCATAGGAATCATACACCAACACACAAAGGAATTAGCTCATGGCTAATTTAATAAGAAAAATAGAAATTGAAGTAACTACATTCATCATTATGCAGGAATTATAAAGAGTATACAAGAATTTACCTATTACAAGTGGAATTGAAAAGATACAAGATTACCTCTATAAACTAAAAAATGATCCGATAATAGAAATTGAAAATCAATCAGTAGAAATGTAGCTTTAGCTATGCTAAGAATGTAGGAGAAAACTGATCGTCGATCCAAACGGTAGATCAAAAGTTATCTAAGAAATCGGAATTGGAAATCTAAGAACACTCACTTGGAAACTACCTCTAACTTCTCCTAATCTAGTGAGAGAATATGAATCTAAGAAAATGATTAAAAGTCCCTTAGAAAATCTGAGATGGAAGTATATATAGTGCCCTTGGATCATTGACTAAGATGCCCTTCATTAAAATGCGCAAAAATACGAAATAGCCCTGAAAATCCTAGAAATTTGCACTGCTGTCGCCCAAGAGCTGAGCAGTTGTCGACCTCTCAGGCGACAGCTTGGTCCACAGAGAGCCCTCTTGTCGTCCAAGAGCTGTGCAACTGTCGACCAAGCTTGGTCGACAGCCAGCTCGATAATTGCGTGTCTTTCCAAAGATGTTGGTCGACAAATGCCTGTCTTCCGAAGAAGGAACCCGTGTCGCCCGAGGCCTTAGTCTCGGTCGATGGGTGACTTCCTTGTTTTTGTCATATCTTGAGCTCTAGAACTCCGATTGACTCGATTCTTCTTTCGTTGTGACCCTCTCTTCAAGCTCTTCAACATAGGATAGCAATTTCTCCATTTTGCTCAACTCCAGAATTTGGACTTTTCTCGATCTTGCTCGTTTCTTCCTTATTTTGCTCGTTTTCACCTACAATTATAACTTTCTAGCCAAAAAGGGTTAAATACACAAAGTATCACATAATAGGGTCAAATATGAACATAATATCACCAAAAGCTTATAGAAATGAGTGCTAAAACATGCAATTATGACCCTAATCACCTTCCTAGACCAGATAGTAGAAAGTGGTTTTGGGTTTCCGGGAATTGGAAAACTATACAGTACTCCGACGGGGTCGAACTTGACATTCATGTAGTTTCAAAGCTAAAATCATCAGGTAAAGATTTATTATCAGTCTTTTTCAATGAGTACTGATCTAATTATTCCCACTCATTGCAGGTTATACTTTTCCTATTGAGGCCGGCCTCCCATTCAATTTTAGGGTGATATTGGAAAAAATATACTTGCTCCCTGAAGAAGAGAGACATGTGGATAACCTGAACGTCCGATCTACTCGATTAGACTCAAGATTGTTCTATTATCTGAATCACCTCCGACGTGAACCTCGTAAGTGTTTTGATGTTTTTCATCACATCTACTTATGTGATGGGTTGGTTCTTCTTAATCAAAATTGACTTTCTTCCTTCATCACTTTTGATCCTATCATTATAGGCGACTTTCCCCTCTTCGACTCTTGTCCTCGAGAACTAATGGAAGACATTCCAGATATCTGTGCACAAATGGTATTGCTAAACCCAAAAGCAAGAGGAAAAGAAGTGTCAGGGGTCCGCCTAAGAAAAACCTGATCACCGTGCTCCTGGTATAGTGTCAAAGGTTACGAGGACCGTGACACCTGAAGACGTGCCACTTGAAGACTCTTCTACTCTTCCTCTAGTAGTTTCAGCCTCTACTCCCCCCGATTCATCATCTCAAGTGGGTGAAAAAAGAATCCGTGAATCATCCCCGGACCCCATGGAAGTTGATGTGGGAGATTCACCTCTTCAAGCAACACACTTAGATAAGGAAAAAAGTCCTGCACTTCCTATCTCTACCGCTGCTCCCTCCTCATTGAGGACAAAGCCTTTGGAGAGGAGTTTCCTTGGGCAGACCCCGATCTAATGCAGAGGTAATGTGGAAACTCTCTTTATTTATCTCAAGCTCTGAACTTTTACATAAAATCGTCTTTGAAACATATCACATTTTCCATATAGGCTTTTTCTGCTCAAGATCCTCCTCGTCCTTCGATGTTGTTTGATTTTATGACTTTAAAATGGAATTCAACTAGCCAAGAACTACCACGTCATCTGCATCGGACTATTTTCGATATTCCTTGAGTTTGGACCCATGAACTTGAAGATGTTGTCCAAGGAAGTTGTGGGGATAATACTTCGCTCGCTGCTCAGATGTTTGCTCTTCGTGCTACTGTCTTGACTAGTCAAGCAATAACCGAAAGGGATGATGAGCTTGACGATTTCAGAGCCATGATAGAAGAATTGAAAGTTCTAAAAGAATGGGAAACAAAGTCTTTGGAACTTATCAAAAGGGCCAACATAGAGCTTTCTGAGTCTTATTCTACGATGAACGATTTTGTGATTAAAACTGAGGCCGAGAAATCTTCGCTAAAGAAACGGAGGCACGCTTGAAAAAAGAACTTGTTGAAATTGAGGACCTTCGACGTATAGCAATTGAAGGTGGGCCAGAAATTCCTTTGTCTCATCGTTTTGTAGATGAGGGATCGCCCTCCTGCATGGTTTCCACAAACCCCATCGTGGATCTCGGTTAAGACTCTTTTCCCCTGTTCTGGGGTGATGCACTTCAGAAGTGGCAAATAAAAACTTCTCTTGTAGACCTGATCTCCTAATAGAACATATCTTGCAGCCCGAATTTCCAGCTGTCGAGCTTTTATTCGATCTTCTGGAAGTGCTCCTGTTTGGAGATAAGCGATTATGGATGTCATCCAATTATCCTCGAGCTCCTCTATAGTTGCCACCATATGTCTATTAATTGATGGACTTGCTAACCTTGTTAGTTGGATATTTGAAAAGCCAGCTGATCCTTCTGAAGTTGCAAGCTTAACATCTGCCTGAGAGTTTTGCTTGTGAGGTATTTGTTCGATAAAGATTTGCTCGAACTTCTCGCATATCTCAATCACTAAGTCTTGATACTTCACCATTTGTTTACCTCTAGCTTCGTACTCGCCTTTCATATGGTTTACAACCAGAAGAGAGTCCATAAAAATATGTAATCTTCTGACTCATACAGCCATTGCGAGCTCAAGACCACCAACCAATGCTTCGTATTTTGTCTCCTTATTGGTTGTTTGGAAATTGAAACGCACTGCATTGGTAAAGGATTGACCATCTGGTCCAATTAACACAATTCCGGCCCCCGAACTTGTACTCGTGGAAGATCCATCCACATACAACTTCCACGGAGGGTGATTCAATTAGTTCCACAATAAAATCAGCCAAGGCTTGACCCTTGATCACCGTACGTGGTGCATACATGACCCCGTATTGGGCTATCTCCAATGACCATTTGAGCAATCTCCCATTGGTATCTGGCCTGTGCAGCACTTGTCTGAGTGGAAGAGTAGGGAGAACTTATACTTGATGGTCTAAAAAGTATGCTCTCAATTTCCTCACACTCATTATTAGTGCATAAGCCAATTTTTCCAGCGGAGTATAGCGTAGCTCAGCGTCATAAAGTACTTGACTCACAGAATAAATGGGCAGGTGTTGCTGTCCCTCAGCTAAAACTAAAACTGCACTGAGAGCCGACTCTGATGTTGCTAGATGTAGATACAATTTTTCACCTGGAATAGGTTTGGAGAGAATTTGCGGGTTAGTGAGGTACTCTTTCAACATTATGAACGCCAACTGGCTCTCCCTGTTCCATGAAAATTTGTTCTTCTTGATTGTGTTAAAGAATGGTCTACTCTTGTCCCCCAACCTTGAGATGAACCTGTTAAGGGATGCCAAGCACCCTGTCAACTTTTGGACTTGCTTGATGTTGGTGGGTTCTCCAAGGTTGAGTATAGCGTTTATCTTCTCAGGATTTGCTTCAATTCCTCTTTGGCTGACAATATGCCCGAGGAACTTTCCCGACTCTACCCCAAAATGGCATTTTTTTGGATTGAGTTTCATGAAATAACTTCTCAAGATCAAAAATACTTCGGTGAGGTCACAGAGATGATCCTCTCTCCTTTGGCTCTTGACGACTATGTCGTCAATGTAAACTTACATCATTTTGCCGATTTGATCAGGAAACATTTTGTTTACTAACCTTTGATATGTCGCACCTGCGTTCTTAAGGCCAAAAGGCATCCTCTTCCAACTGTACACATCTTTTTCGGTGAGGAAAGAGGTATGCTTCACATCCTCCTCGGCCATTGGAATTTGATGATAGCCTGTAAAGGCAGCCATAAAAGACATCATTTCATGCCCGGCAGTATTGTCCACGTGGTGGTCAATATGGGGCATAGGAAAATGATCCTTTGGACACGCATCGTTTAAATCCGTGAAATCAATGCATAATCTCCATGACCCATTGGACTTCTTTACCAGAAGGGCGTTGGCCACCCATTGAGGTTCATCTCTTGCTTGCTCGATCAATTTATTGTCAAGCAATTTCTTCACTTCCTCAGCTAGAGCAGCATATTTCTCGGGGCCAAACTTTCGATGCTTTTGCGAGATTGGCTTTCTAGATGGATCAATTTTGAGGTGATGACATGCATGTTTAGGATCAATCCCAATCATATCTTGATGAGACCAAGCAAAAACATCAATATTACTCTTGAGGAACTCAATTACTTCCTCTTTCATATCCATTGAGATTCGAGATCTAATCAATACCTCGAGATCCGGTCGTGTTGGATCAATAGGAATATGTTCGAGTTCCTCTACTGCAGTTGCACTTTTTAGCTTCCTTGGATCCTTTATTTCATGTCGGGGATCAAGGTCGAGAGTCGCTGGCTCAAATCCGATTCTTGGTTTCAAATCATTACTTCAGCAATCTTTATTTGAGCAAGAGTCTTTGTGGACTATATGTTGAATTGAATCTTGATCGATATCCATGGGGACTTGATTATCAAGTTCATCGAACTCTATGTCTGTCTCGGCGGTTATAGTTTGTTTATGCTCATCAATATTTCTAACACTTAAATCTTCAAAAGAAAAGGCGTAATCTAAAGACTCATATGGGTAGTTCACACACTTCTTTGCCATTATTTGGTCACCTTTAATGGTGCCAACCACACCTTCAATGGTGGAAAACTTAATATAATAAAAGTAGGAGGACGATACGGCCTCGAATGACTCAAGAGAAGGACGACATAAGAAGTCATTATAGACATTTGACAAATCAACTATTACAAATTCTATAGGCCTAGTAATACTTTGTCATTTTTACAACAAATGAGCTCAACAGCGAGCTTGATTCTTCCATAGGCTGTGACTGCAGTATCTCCGAACCCTTTGAGCACGGTGTTGTACGGCTTGATGTAGCTCGCGAGATTGCACATTTGATCGACTGTTGACTTGAAAATGATGTTTCAGAAACATCCATTATCAACGAGGATGCGGCTCACATTAATTCCAAGAATCTTTGCTGAAATGACCAGAGCATCATTTTTTGGGTACAACAGTCCTTCCCTATCTTCGTTGGAAAACGAGATCACACAACTCTTGGAGATGTTTAGTTCAGGAGGTGTAACGAGATTTACCTCATTGAGTGCCCTCAACTCAGCCTTCCTCTTTCTGTTTGAAGTTTTCATAATCGAAGTTAGACCTCCTAAAGCTCCACCAGGCTGGAGCATATGCACATTCCCTCCAACTCGAATAGGCGGTTCTTCGCCTGAAGACTCATCATCTTCATCCTTTAGGTTTGCCACCCCAACTTGCTGGGGTGGAGGTTGATTTTTTCTCTCTTTTCAGGCCTTGTCTTGTCCAGCATCGTCTCACCTCGGTGCTGGTCGTTTGACAAACTCATTCAACTTCCCTTCCTCAAATAGCTTCTACAGCTGCCTGAGAGGATCACGACACTTGCTCGTATTATGGCCTGGACTATCGTGATTGGCGCAGAATCGTTTATCATTTGGCCGACGTGGCACATCCCGTAATGGGCGAGGGTGCTCAAGCATGTTCTTATCTTTGATGGCATTGAAGATGCAAGCCGAAGTTTGATTCAGTTTGTCTACTATGCTTACCGCTTCACCGGCGTCAAACCTTTTAAAGGTTCTCGGAGTTTTGGAAGCTTTACCACCATTTTTCTTTTTGAAAGAAGTAGATTTACTTGCTTCTCCACTTCTTTCATTTTCCCCAACCATTGGGCTAACAATTTTTGGCAATTGATGAGTTTTTCTGCTCGTCTTCTGCATTCCACGTATGTTGTGGGAATGTCTTTGGTAAGACTGCGGAACATGGGGAAATCTCCCCTACATCATCCGAGAAGTGATTGAAGTGCCAGTTCATCACTGACGGGCTCTCCACTGAGGATGATCTCATCAATCCTATCGATGTATTGCTCATCCCCCTCATCCTTCTGTTGTCTAACTCTCATCAGACAATGATGACTTTCTGGTTTATTGATTTTTGCCACAAAGTATGATACGAACTTCTCCCCTAGCTCAGAGAAGTTATGGATGGAACGAGGAGCAAGATTAACATACCATTTGTGGTCTAATTCACCCAAAATGGGAGGGAATTGGCGGCACTTCATTACATCTGTTGCACCTTGGTCTGTCATAATATTTGGAGAGGTGGGCTCATTGTCCGAGCTTAATCATTTTGAGGGTTCACCCCTTGATTCCACCTTACCTTCCACCTCAGCTAACCTCTTTTGTAAGGCCTAGAGGATAGATTGTTGGTTATCCTACACTGCCATAGGTCTTACCATTTCAACGGCAGGTTCTCCGATAGCATAGGGCGGAAAAACCCTGGACCCAATTGATCATGAACCGAGATTCGGGGTTGATCGCATCTTAGCAAAGCTCTCTGTGCAAAGCTCATTTGCTGTCTAGCCGAGTTACCGGGCTCTATTCCTCATGAATAAGAGATTTGCATCGGAGTGTAGTTGGATGATCTCGTCAGTGACTCAGGGAGGGAAGACACGTTTAGTATTTCCTGATTGGCAGGCCATGAAGAAGATCTTTTAGAAAGATCATAACCGAGTCAATTGAAAACCGACTGGGAACGGGATTTTGTTTCTTGCACATGACTTTCTCCCTGATGCTCATTCGTCTTTCTCACCTTGTGTTGGCGGAAATTATAACTTTTTCCTGGGAGCAGAGGATGAGCTCCTTGCTGCCATCATTTCTTTTGCTTTTTGTCAGAGCTGTCGGACGTATGAGTCCACCTGTTCAGGAGATTCAAAGTTTTGCATCGGAATAGGCATCAATTCCCTTGTCCAATGCTCGGGCGTGGACTGAGCACGCTCAGCTACTGGGGCATGGTTTGGGGTAAATGCATTTCCGTTAGTTGGATTCACCTCTGGAGGTGCCATGGAGTATCTGGCAGAAGTGTGGGCAAAAAGTTACGAGAAGTGGTAGCAGCCTTCGATTTCATCATTTTCTTGCTATGATTTCCTTCGAAAGTCGTTTGAAGATAAACTTCAAAATCTGGGTTTCAAACTTGAAGATTTGAAGATGAACTTCAAATCCGTGATGAAGATTTGGAGATGTCCCGTCCTCTAGCGCCAATTGTTATTACCTAATTATTTTCGTATGTGGCTGAGATCAGGATAACAATAAGTATAAAAAATACTCGATTAATCTTGCAGAAATAAATAAAGAACACCGAGATTAGCCCAGGTTTTATATTTTGCAAGAGTTGGGACTTAAGTAAAGTCTATTGATTGTGTAAAGGTTCGAATCCTTACAATGGTGGCCTTAAAGCCCTATTTATAGAGTATTCTAAATAAGGCACGTGCATCATTTACTCCGAGATGGTCAACTAAACCGTTACAAAAGTCATTATCGATAAACAACTTCCATGTGTGGCTTCTGATCGGCGCTAATTATGCTACACATTTGGCGTAATTGCTGTAATTGCTCTCGGTGTGTTGACTTAGAGTATGCTCGTGCTCGTTGACATGTACTTTGTTCGTGCTCGTCGACATGTACCTTACTCGTTCTCGTCAATATGTACCTTGCTCGTGCTCGTCGACATGTACCTTACTAGTGCTCGTTGATATGTACCTTGCTCGTGCTCATCGACATGTATCTTGCTCGTGCTCGTCGACTTGTACCTTGCTCGTGCTCGTCGACTTGTACCTTGCTCGTGCTCATCGACATGTATCTTGCTCATGCTCGTTGACATGTATCTTGCTCGTGCTCGCGCCCCAAGCTTTGCAATATTGAGTTTGGGCCTTATATATAAGTTTATGGGCCTAAGCCCATATTATTAAATTGTTACTGCCACAACAACAAATAACTTATAAATTATATTAGTCAAACACTTCAACAACTTATAAGCGACTTAAAAATAACATCTTATAAATTCTTAAAACAACTTATAAAATATTTAAAATAATTAGTTTAACCAAATACTCTCTTATTTGCCAGCTCCAAAGACAAATCAAATGAGTGTCAACTCATGTTACAAACAAATAAGAAATATTGCATATTTGTTTGTTTTTATTATTAATATTTTACTTGTTGAATATATTGGCTTTGATTTAACTATCCATTTTGCGTAAATGGATTTGGTTGATTTGATTTCTCAAAACTAAATTGGTGTGAATGTGATATTAATTTTATTTAATATGTGGATAAATACATTAATGAATGTATTTATTGTGGTAATAGTGAAGTGATGTGTCTCTTTAAATTAAATAAATAACTTTTGGTGAACAGTTTTTTCAAAATGTTGTGACTTTTGAAAAACTGAAATGATGAAGAGTCACATCTATTACCCGCAATTCTTAAAAATCTAGCTATAAATAGATCCTCCCACATTGTCACCGATATTCAATTTTGAAAATCGATTTAATACCTTTGAATTAATTCAACGATTATCAAATGCATGCATACTAGAAACATAGAGTTGCATTAGAGTCGAGTTCTAGAGTTTCAGATACTCATTTGCGATTCGCCGAATAGCTTTCGTTTCATAGTGCAACAGACAGAAGACTTTAAAGTCGTTTTATCTTGGGAGCGGTTGTCATGGGCCGTATTACACAGTATACAGGATAATAACGTCTTACGGAGAACAAGTCTAACTCGTGCCTCGATTTTTCCGTCTCAATTTTAATAAGTGAATTTCGTCTATACACACCAATTATTATTAATTTTTCCAATATTAGTGAAATCTATAACTGCCATCCAAAAATGCGCACTAAATAAATTTAATTTTCGTACATATTACTTAAATTTTGTGTGACGGGGTTGACTAAATGGAGGTAGAAATATAAATTTGAATTCATAATTTTTAATTGTATTATTCATCTATTCTAGTAACTTGGATACAACCAAACTAAATGGAGGTAGAAATATAAATTTGAATATATAATTTCAAATTGTCTTATTCATCTATTCCATTAACTTGGATACAACTAATAACTTGTTTCTCACGGGCCTTTGCGGTCTTATTACTTTTGATTTGAAGCCTTCTAACCCTTAATTATCTAGTGTGATCCATAAAGAAATTATCATCAAATCAGAAAATTTAAGACCACATTAATACCCACCAAATTTGCATAATAATATACATCTGCACTAGCTAATAACACTTACAAACACAACTATAAAATAAGCGTATAAAGTAATTATGTTGGTATTGATATATAGTGCAGTTCTTTTATGAATCGATCTAATCTTAAAATTGAGACCTTTAGAAATGGTTTCAAATTGAGTTTCAATTTTTTTTCTCTCGAGTAAAATTAAAATTTGTAAGTCAATTTGAAGACGTTTCAATATTAGTATTTAAAAGTCTACTATAATTATGAACGATATGTTTCCATCATGAGTTCCATAGTGAATGTTCATGACCTGACAAGGGTGTAAATGGCGCTTGAAGGTCGTCGGGGGCTCGAGTGCCGCCAAACGCCTAGACCGTCTAAGCAGTGTTTTTTTTATTTTTTATTTTTATTTTTTATTAATATTAAATTTTTTCTAAACATAGTTAATAACCATCATAAAATATAACATGTCAACAAAATGTTAAAAACTATAATAATACGACATTGTCTAACTTTCAAATAAAACACAAAAAGAGCAAAATACATTAAAAAAAGTGTAAATTATGAAGTAGTTCAATTAAACTTTCATTTTTTAGTAATTTAGTTTTTATTTTTTAATTTTACTTCTAACTTTTTAGTTGAAATAAAAATTAAAAAAAAGAGTAATGACCATCTAGGCGGTGCCAAGACAACCTTGGCGGTCGCCAAGGTGGCGTCGGTAGTGCCAAATGTGTTGGCGAATTTTTCTCGGCGATTTGACCTTAACGTTGGCGGCCGAGGGCCTTCAAGCGCCTAGATGGTCTCGACGACCGTCATTTACATCTATGCCTGAGAGACCTTCAAAGCTTCTATATTCGGTGAGAAAAAAATTTATATGAGACCGTCTCATGACATGAAAGTTTTCTCTTATTAATAAAAAGTTATTATTTTTTAAAAGTTTTAATATTATCATAAGTGTAGGTCTAATAACATGAGACAGTCTCACACAAGACATACTTATTTTCTAAATATTTTGGAATCCAACGAATTTATTCTTGGTTATACATGTCTAATAAATAATATAAAAACAAATTATATATATATATATATATATTAGAAATTCAAATTTAATAAAAAATTAAATTAATTTACAAATTTTATAAATTGATGATTTTGAATGAGATGAAATTTTTTAAAGCAAAGATTTTCAAGAAGGTAATAACACAAGAATTTCTTGGTCTTTTGACTCAAAACACCACTCACTCTTGTTTCTCAATAACAAATACACATGTTTTTTTTTTATTATTGGTGATCCAGCCTCCTATAGCAATTTAATTTCCCCATTAATAAAATATTTTTTGACAAAAACTTATATAAAAATTTCTACGGATTTTAGATCCGTAGAAATATCCATACCCATGCTCATAACCCGAACCTATAACCCGGATATTCCAAAATAGCTGTGGGTAAAGAAACTGTATATTTAAGTCAGATTCTTTTCAAAATTTTATTTTACACTTCCTTCTCCCTCTCCGTTCTCTCTCTCTCTATCTCGCCTCGATTCACACATTTTTCTTTGGTCATTTTTGTCGGTTTTAGTCAGTTTCTACGGCGGTTTCATCATATTTTACTCGTTTGTAAGTTCGTGACTTCTATTTCATACTTTTGTTTTGTTCGTGTGCGATATTTCTTTGTTTTTCTTTTTCGACGACGATGTAAGTAAAACCCTAGGTTTTCTTGTTTTTCATGTTAATATATGGATTATTCTACTGTATTTTTTGTTTTTTCTTAGTTTAGCACTTGTTTTCCAGTTTTGTTCATCCTAGGGTTTAGTTTTGTTGATTTTCTGTTTTACAGTTTCAATTTTTGGTGTTGATATCCATTTTTTTTTTGTATTTTAATGCTCTATTTTACTTGTGTTTGTGTTAACCTTGATAATCTTTTTTTTTTGTGTTGTTATTGCCTTGTTCATCTGTGTATCACAAAATTTCATGTTAGTAACATACATTGTTACTATATTGTAACACAAAAGTACTTATATTGTAACACAATTTTTGTGCATGTAACATTCATTTTAATACTATTTTTTGTTAATACTGTAACACAATATTTATATTGTTGTAACATATTTTGTATTTTCAGTTTCATTAATTGTTATTTATATTTTATTTTATTTTGTTTTATTTTAATTTTTGTATTATCATCTATATTATTCTGTAGTAATATGCATATTATTAAATATTAACACCTATTGAGTAGTAACACATTTTGCATGGATAGTAGCATGTATTATATTGTGTAGTAACACATATTTTATTGAATTGTAACACAACTTATTATGATACCAGAAGTATACCTCTTTTGATTTACTAATAAACATGATTACAATTATTGAGTAGTAACACGTGTTACAGTTTTAGTAGCATGTTTAATATTGTTTAGTGTAACCTGCGAAGTTTCTGACAAAAATTAATAACTCTTTATGAATAATGTGAAAAAGGAATTACAAAGAATACTTATGAATCTGAAATCAAGCGATTGATTTGGTCCAATCTCTATTTGAATATCTGATTCTTCTCTTCGAGTCTTGACTTGTTTTCGAAGTTTCTCGAAGTTGGTCTGGAGTTGACTTTGGAGTTGGACGTTAACTCGAGGGCACCACACATCAACAAATGAAAGCCATGCCGTTAATCAAATCAAATCCCAGACACTCTATTCACCATAAAAAACACTATTCACCATCTTTAGCAGAACCTGTAGCCGGAGCCTATGACTTTCCTTGTTAACCGGCACTCACAAGCCTCTGGAAACCAACCACCATTCACTGGAATTAAACGAACAATGTCCAATAGTAGCACATAGCATGCATTGAAACCAGCTACTGTCAAAGCCTTGACCACTCAACAGTCGCTCGCCGTTCGGAATCGATGGCCGTCACATAGAGTTCCATGGCTCTCGCCAAGTCACCGATTGAAGCCCAATTGAAGCCGCCGAGAATCATTCTGCCTACAAGATCCCCAAATTGAAACTCAAAATCAAATCCTAGTTTTTGCCACTGTCCCTGGTCTTTTTCCACCGCCGCCTCCTTGTTCTCCACGGAAAACACCAAAAAATGATTGCTCCAAACCTCAGCGACTGAGAAGGACACACTCATCGCCGACAGGCTCAAGCCCTAGCTTAAACGAGGAGAATTCAACTCCTTCAAGACCCCCAATTCACATATATAATTAAACCTGTGAACGAGGAGAATAAAATTTCTCAATTTATTTGATAATCGAACTCCGACCATCAAAATCGCCGAAAAAATATTTGTTAATAGCAAATGAAAGAGGGAGGGAGACTTTAAGTGAAATGGAGGGAGAGAGAGATGAGAGGGTGAGAGAAATGACAGTGTGTGATTTGATATTTCAAAATTCAAATATGTTAATTTGATTAATAATCCTAGATATAATTTTTCCTTTTTTTTTAAATGATATCAATGTGATAAGAAAAAATCAGCCTTTTTATGTATTTGCAATGGAGAGACCTTGGGAAAAAAATTACTCCCTCCGTCCACCAATTTTTTTCTTTGTGAAGTGGCACGAGATTTAATAAAATTTAGTATTATATTGAAATGATAGATAAAGTAAGAAAAAGTTGAGGTATTGTAGAGCCCAAACTTTTAGTTGTGAGAGCAACAATTGAGTAGAAATTTCTACCGTAAAAATTACTAAATATATAAATTAAAAGGAGATAAGCCCACTCACAGCCCCTGAATAATGTTTCTTCACGTGCAGCCCATGGTAATGTTTCTCTCCATCATGCTGCCTACTAATAACTCCCGTACCCAACACCCGTGTATACTAATTTAATTCCCCACCCCCCTCACCCACCAAATCCATGTATACTAAATTTAACTATCTATCTGAAGCTGTTGGCATCTTTACTTCTATTTTTTTAATTATTATGTTAATTAAACATATATATTTAATACTATATTACAAATAAATATTATACTTATAATAACATATATTTAATTTTACAGTAACACATATTTGCTCTAATAGTAACACACATTTATCTTCCAATTTGTATTACCATATGGGCAAACGTGTGTTACTGTAAGAACAAAATATATTTTTATGAGAATAAATATGTGTTTTTTAATTTATTCATTATCCATTTAAAATCTAGGTATATTGTTTCATGTAATACATATGTTATTATATGAAAAAAAATAATTACTTATATAAAAATAAATAAATATTTGTGAATAATTAATATTTGTTCTTATAGTAACACACTTTTTGCTCTTGCATTATGTGAAAAATTATTTATTCTATAAAAATAAATGAATATATGTAAAATAACAATATTTTATAAGATAGTAACACATATTTGCTCTAATAGTAACACACATTTGTATCTCAATTTGTGTTACTATATGTGCAAATGTGTGTTACTAAATGAGAAAATAATATTTTTATGAGAATAAATATATGTTTCTTAATTTATTCATCATTCCTTTGAATCTAGGTATATTTTTTCATGCAATACATATATTATTATATGAAAATATAATTATTTCTATAAAAATAAATAAATATTGTTAATAATTAATATTTATTCTTATAGTAACACATTTTTTTCTCTTGCTTATGTGGGGAATTATTTATTCTATAAAAATAAATAAATATATTATTTGCCAAAATCGTGTATGATTTCCACGCAAGTGAACGTGGTCGTTGTTGTCGTGGCAGGTTAACCAAATTAAATATCAAACACAAGAAACGATGCGATATCAAGCAAGTATTGAATGTCTACAAAGGTGGATAGCTAGGAAAGCAAGAAAAGATCATGATTTCTATCTATTAATCAACAAGAATTAGTAAAACCTAACTATCACCTCAAAGAAGTGAGCAAAAGTGGTGTGAGTGCATGGAAGTAATCCTACTATGGTTCCTCTAGTGTCCTATCCATCCTAGCATGCAAAAGTTCTCTTGTTGTCTTAGTCAAGCCAACTAGTGTCTAGATCTCTCTACAACACAAGGTAAGGGCTCTATTGGATGTCTAGATCTCTCTACAACTTCCAACACTCCAATTAAGAGATCTAGGCTAATATGCAATTCTCATTGTTCATACTAGCAATATATCAAACACTTGGCATGCATAAAGTTCTTATAGCTCAATTCTCATTTCATTGCTAAAACATATAAGCCATACATTCAATATTCCAAGCATTCATACAAGTCATTAATAAGAGAACTAATCCATCAAGATCACTAATTCATGCATGGGATTAACAAGAGACTAAATTCACCAAAGTATTCATACAACCATGCAACAAGGATATTAGCCCATGGCTAATTGGAATTGGAAATCAACAATTAAAAATCTAAACATCATGAATATTAACTAAAACAAGAGAATTAAAGGAAATCTTACCATAGGTGAAGAAATTGAATACAATCAACAAACCTCCAAATTGCTAAGTCTTGATCCAAAGCTCGAAATACAAAAATGAACCGCAGGAATAAAGCTCTAATCACTACGAGTATGTAGGAATAAACGGATCTAAAATCCAACGAACGGATCAAAAGTTATGGAAGAAAGAAGATTGAATCTAATTAAGAACCCACTAAGTAACTACCTAATTCTCTCTCTAAACTAATCTAAGAACTTGGAATTATGATCAAGATAGCTAGATAATCTGATCCTTGAGGTATTTATAGTGCCCACAATGTTTAGTACAAAGTGCCCTTCATTAAACGCACGAAAATATTAAAATAGCCCTGAAAATCCAAGTTTCAGCAAGGCTGCCTACCACAAGCATGCTCGCTGCCTACCTAGGTCGGCACCCAGGTCGCGTGGTTGCCTCCGTTGCCGTCTTCAAGCTTGCTAGCTGCCGATCAGAGTCGCTCCGCTACGTGCGCGAAGCTTGAGCTGCCGAGTCAGGCTGTGGGCACGTGACTTCAGTGTACATGCTGCCTAGAGAGGGGGTTCGGCTGCCGATTTGGGTCCTTATTGTCGGTCGATGCGCGACTTCCTCGTTTTTGTCATATCTTGAGTTCTAGAGCTCCGATTGACTTGATTCTTTTTCCGTTGCGATCCTATTTTCAAGATATTCGACATGAAACATCAATTGCACAAATTGGCTTGACTCCAAAAATCCATACTTTTCTCAAACTTGCTCGTTTCTTCCTCGTTTTACTCGTTTTTACCTATAATCACAACTCTCTAACCAAAAGGGGTTAATAGCACAATTTATACCATATTAGGGTCAAATATGAACATAAGCACATCAAAACCATAGAGAAATGGATGCAAAAAGATGCAATTATGACCCTACTCACACCCCCAAACTAGATTGTTGCTCGGCCTCGAGCAACGAAGCGATAAGATAGGGGAATAATTGTATCAATGAAGCATCAAACACAAATCAAATGCCATGAACATATCAATCAATCTCAAGCAAGTCTAGAATGCAATCTCATCTAATCAACTTTTAACAATGAATCAAATGGCAAGATATCAAATCAATGAGTCATGATCCTCACAAGATAGTGTATCACTCAAGCTCTCAAGTGTATGAGGTTCACTCAACATCACACATAGTACATCCACTACCATAGGCTTGATAAAAGTCTCAAATTCTCCACCACTTGACAAGTAACTCATCATCAAATCAAAGAGGACTTTTATTTGGTTGTAGTGTTGGCTCTTTGGTAAGGGTGAGATATTTTTTTATAGAAGTGACTATCGTACTAGTGGAGCAAGAGGTCAAGATACTTAGCTAGAATATCTACTCTTCCAAAGATATGTTGAAAGTGATCAAGTTGCAACACCATTTCAACCACATAACACTTCTTTTCACACTTCTTCCTTTCAAGCATTTTCCCACTTCCTCTCTTTTGCAATTTTTGCATCACATTACCAACACATTAGGAACATAAGCTCTTCTTCACATCTTTTTATTCAACAACCTCCACTTCTTTTCTCACATCTTTGTCTTTTGTTTCTTTCACTTTTCTTCACCATCTCATCCACCAAGTATTCCTTCAAAGCACATGTAACCCTCTTATCCTCATTTAAGCTCCACTAGTAATAGGGAAAATAAGGCTCAAAATGAAGGATAATCAAGCTACAATCATAGGTTACCAAAGAAAGAGGCCAAAGGCACAAAATGGCTAACTATGGAATCAATGTCATGGCATGGATAATTTGGCTAAGTGACTCATATAAAATCAAAGATGGCCTTAAATCATTTTTGACAACTCATTACAAAATGTGATCTTAACCAAGATTAAAATCAAGTTCTAGAGTGGAAATTCACCATGTGGCTCTCACATTAAAGAAATGTCATCCGTTTAAGATTGAAATAGGCAAAATAGGCTCAAACCTCATGGGTTAAGGTGATCATGACTCATATCATATCAAACATGTACACATCATTCATGTATCAAGCATCAAAGAATCAACTACATTATAGACAAAAATGAATTAAGCAATATACACACTACACTTAACTATGCACTATCTGCATCATCCACACAACCATAAGCATATCTCATGCCACACTACTCTCAACTAGCAACAGTAATGGCAATCATAACAAGCAAAAATGAGACATCATAATAGGCACATGATCTAAAAACATCATAGAAGTGTTGGTCCCAAAACGAGTTAACTCAGTGTATGGGGGGAATACACTGATGTCAGATTTTTCTGAAGACTCAGAAAAATACTCTTACACGCTCAGTCAGGAAGATCCTGATGTTACTCAGCAAAACTGATAGTCCACAGGGGCAGCAGGGACAAGTCAGTAATGGAGTCAGATAGGCTGAGTGTGTGTAATGTGCTCGGAAGCTCAGTAGAGATAACAAACCTACTGACTGCTCGAAAGCAAGTTAGTTGGATTACTATCCCAGTAAGCTAGAGTACGTGCGGAATGTGAGCCCTTAGTTTCTACTTGTTTTAGCTTCTAAAAACTTTTCTCTGAGTTTGCTTAGTAAATTGGTGATTAAGGCTGGTGCACAATATTAAGACTCAGGATGATTGATTCACCCTGAAGATTAAAACAATGTAGTATGCTCAGTTTAATATGAATGACAATTATGATCCTGAACACGAATGTAAATCAGGACAAAAGGGTCTTTTTAACGTGGTTCGGAGATAACCAACTCCTACGTCCACGGCCTGATTTAACAGGAAGCTATCCTCAAAACCCTGATGATAGGTACTTGATTTTTACGTGCCAAGGGACACTAGTAGCCAACTTTCTCTCTTAGGAACTGACCCCTGGGTGGTTTTACAAGTCTCAGTCCTTCCTACCAACCAACTCACAACCTGAGGGGTTTGGTATTCTTAGTTTCCAACTAAGGATAGCCCTAGCAATACAAAGCAATGCTAAAGATAAGAGCTATCAAGACTAAGCAAATACTGAGTGAATCCTACTACAACACTAGGGAAATTTAATTGCAGAGTGTTGTTCAAAGTATGCTTTGAGTGCTTGGATTCTTGAGAGCTTTTGCTTGGAAATTTCCCGTTAGCCTTGAATGGGTGCAAGGCTCTCTGTATTTATAGGCAAGATTCAAAATAGATCCGTTGGAGGAGATCTACCCAAATCTTTCCTATTTTAGGGTGGTTGCAGGCTAGATGTACTATTGACCTAATTGTCATGCTTAATCTGGCAATTTTTGTCCCGCCGCCTGCAACTCTAAGGTGCATTAAATGCCTCATTAACTGCTTTGCAGACTCCGTACATGCGTGTCGAAATATCATTGGCTCTCCGTTCAAACGGCTAGTTGACAATCTGAGACTTGTCCTTTCCTCGTACATTCAATACTCCGAGTCTCTTGTCATTTACTCAGCATGAATGTTTGTCTTTAATGGAGTCCACTGACATTCTCTTTATCTCTCAGGTGTTAACATAAATGTTAACTTTCCTATAGCATAAATAACCTTTTTGCTTTGGACTTACTTGGATCAGGTAAACTGAACCAAGTCCTAAGTCAGGTCCTACGAGCATTCAGCTCTGCCTGATAGGTTATTTAGCCCAGTATGTGTAACCTTTTTGCTTTGGACTTACATGAGTCAGATAAACTGACTCAAGGCCTGAGTCAGGTCTTACGAGCATTCAGCTCGGCCTGATAGGTTACACAACTCTTCACTGACTAAGTTCTGTCCTGAGCATGTTTAGTGTACTCAGTAGAAACATCAGTCAATGGTTCTTCGGATTGTCTTCAGGATGGATCTTCAAGCTTCGGTCTTCAGCTTCAGTTCAGCCAATCTTCAGCAAGACTGACTCTGACCTTCTTCAGGGCAAGTAGCACTTCGGACTTCAGGTAATTGAGTCGACTCCAATATTCTTCAGTCTTCAATACGTTCCCCCTGAACTGAATCCCTAACCTGACTATCCTGAACTAGACAATCCTGACTAACTGTACTTAGGCAAATCATCAGGGGTTTTGGGATCTAATCAAAACACTCAGATTGTCCCAACAAGAAGCACTAGTGTTGATAGAATTTACTAATCGTGTGTTGATGTGGCTTGTTATGTCGGATTAATTCTACCAAGCAATAATCGAAAGGTTTCATTCTTGGATAATGTAGAGAGAGAGAGAGTGAAGAGTTTAGAGAGAGAAAGTAAAGCGTAGGAAAATGTATTAATTCCCCGAACTGTTACAAGAGAGGTCTTATTTATAGGTGTGCGAGTGTGAGACGGTACCTTACGAGCCTATACGGCTTCCGGTGTTGACGAGGGTTCTTTACCCTCGCCTTGGTCTCTCACACTGCTTCCTATGTTGTGCCTCGTCCTACTCCAATGCCTTAAACTAGATGGGCCTCATTAAAAACCTCGGAGTAAACCACCCTTGTGGATAAACCGGACGGAGGGAAAAAGAGCGCACCATCGGGGTCCTAATGACTAACGGGTGAGCTCATGGGTGAGCTCTAACGCCTTGGTGCTCTCGTCGTTGTATAACAAGTGATGTCTCGGAGGTTGGCACCCTGGATGCCGGAGGTGCGTTCGGCACCCTGGCGAGCTCATGGGCGACCTCACAGGTGTTGGGCCTCCTGATTCCCTAATTCGCCTCGGGTAGCTCGCCTATCAACAATTGCCCCCCAGCTCGCCTTCATCATGACACATGACATGTGCAGGTGAGCTGGCATGCGAGCTTTCGGGCGAGCTCCTGCAAGGCGGTCTCTCGAGCCGACGTCGGGGGAGTCCGAGTCGTCGTGCACGCCTTTATGTGCGTCGTTTCCCATGCCCATAATGAGAAATTCAGGCTCGCACCCAAGTCTAAAAATAGGAGAAACCTTCCTCACTCCTCATTTTCGCCTCCTCAGTTTTCTGAGCAGATTTTCCAGCAACCGTCCCTCTGCCTTCGTCGCGTCTCCGAGCATTCCCAAAGGTAGAAACTCGGATTCTTCTTCTTCTTTTCGATTCCTTCAAGTTATTTTCAGATTTTTGGCCGTTTCTTGGATTGTTGGACTGAATTTGGGCCCTTGGACTTGAAAACCGAACCTTTCCGACGATGCCTCCACCATGTCTGAGAACTCCTCGAGCCGCACTATTTCGAACCATGATTTGGGAAATGAACCAATGACGGATGACCGTCCAAGTCCTTGAACGACACCTGTGGTTATCTCCTCGGGCTCTGGGGCGAGCTCTGAAACTCTCCCGGACAGTGGTAAATTCCTGGGGTCAGTTCGTTCTGACTCTGGCGTGCGGGCTACTAACTCTGGCGAGCATTCCCCGCTCCGCTAGCTCTGGGACTACTCTGAACGAGCTTCCGGGGGGCCGTGGCCCCGGACGAAGAAGAGGTCGACAAGACCAAAGCTCAAGAGGAGGTCGCCGAGGTCGGGGCCGACGACATTGCTAGCAAGCTAGCCCGCGAGGTCGATCAGGAGGTCGGCGAGGATATGGGAACGGAGGTCACCTACGAATACCTCTATTTTATTGACTTTCCTTTTCCCAAACTTCCGGAACACCAAATCCCCGCCGACATCGTGCATGACTTCGACTGGAGGGAATATGTGAGGGCCTACGAGGCGGTCTTCCCTTTACCCCGGCGAGCTCCAATTCGCAAGGCCGCTGGCGAATCTGACCTCAAGGCAAACGGGGTGGAGTGCATCGTCAGCGAGTATGCCCTCCCGGACATTAGGAAGCGGTTCCGTATTCCGCTGGATATCTTTATATACACCGCTGAGGAGAAAGAGCGAGTCGACCTCCCTCCTGCTGGACTCACAGCTATTAATTATCACACTCTGAAGGCCGGGCTCACTCTGCCCCTGTACCCCATCATCGGGCAGTTTCTGGCGGACACGAACCTCGCCATTACACAGCTCACTCCGAACGCATGGAGTAACCTGTTGGCAACTCTGACCGTCTTTGGCCTCGATGGCTATGAAAATCGATTAAACACGGCAGAGATCCGCGAGCTCTTCAACATGATCCGGCAAGTTAGGGAGGGGAAAGGGTACTACTCTTTCCAAGCTCGCCCGGGGGACAAATTCTTGGGTGACCTCCCAAATAAAATTCGAGACTGGAAAGAGCAGTTCTTCTTTATTGGAGGAGACTGGCGAGCTTCCAATGGCTGCAGAGGGCGTATCTCTACCCCCGAGAATTATGGGGAGGCGAGCGGTAGGTGGCATACTTTAGTGTGTGTGCGTTGGATTAGATTTCTAATCTAATCTACCTTTTTGCAGGTTTGAAGCTTCACAGGTCGAGCCGTGGGAAGCCGGAGATTTCGGTTAGCTTCGAGTTTGTGCGGACAGTGTGTTGCCTGCGAGAAAAGAAAGATCGCGAGGTCGAGCATTTGTGCCATCACCATTGCCACAGGCTCGTCGGCCTTATCACCACGCCACACCACCTCGCTGTTCAAGGTTTTAATTTCTTCAACTTTGAAGTCTACATAGCTCGCCATCTCGTACGTTGAGCTCGCCGGATTGCTAATCATATATCTTGCAGGTGCGGATCCCGCTGCCGAGCTCCCTCCTATTGAAGTTCCTGAAGCTTACCACTTTTTAGCTCGGCAGCTGAAGAGGGGCAAACCCCGCCCGGGAAGGGAAGGCATCCCCTCGGGAGCCGTTCTGGACGTAACAAAAAAGCTAGAGCTCGCCAAAGCTGCTGATAAAGCTGGGGGCTCTGGCTCTCAGAAGACCTCGGCGCCTCCCCCTACAAAGGAGAAGGTCGCTGACACCAAGAAAGGGATGGGCCGAGGTTCCAACCTTGAACGGGGCACCCAGCCACCTCCACCCAACCAGGCGAAGCGGACTCTCCACCGGCGAGATGGTTCGCGAGTGAGCGAGGAAGAAGCTCGCTCCAACAAGCGGGCCAGGACTGAGGGTGGCTCCGTCGAGCATAGTGGCTGAGGGGGCTCTGGATCAACTCAAGCGGGGTCAGGGCGAGCTCTCGTGACCCATTCTTCGCAAGCGCCTCCAACTCCTCAGCGCGCGCCCCCGCCGTCTTCCTATGGGGTTCCTATCCGGGATGACACCCTTCTCGGGCTCAACCCTGATAGGTTTGGGTAAGTGGGCCAGCTCTTTTTGAAGTTGGAAGCCATTTTAACTTTCACAATTTTTGCTGACTGATTAGAGAATGTGTAGGTATACTCCCGCCGAGCTCCCGCTGCGACCCGAGTCTCTTCACACCGCCGAGAGGTGTAACACCCTGAGCTCACCGAGGGATCTTCTGGAGGGGTCAGCTCACCGGATATTCACCGAGGCCCCTAAGTACCTCTCCGCCTTGGAGCTCGCCATGATTTAGAGGCAAAAGCCCGCCGACAAGGCGAGGTTGGCGATACACTACGCTTGTGCAGCAATGGAGGCGGCCCAGCTCGTCACTGATGAAATTACAGCCACTGATAAAGCTCGCCACGACGCGAGGAAGGCACTCAACAAGGTGGGCGATGAGCGTAAGAGGGCCCTCGAAGAGCTCGTGAGGATGGAGGACAAGACGAAAGCTTCACTGGAGGCAGAGCAACTCGCCGTTAAAAAGGTGGAGAAGCTCCAGGACGACCTCCGCCAACAGCAGACTGAGCTTGAGCGAGCCCACCAGCAGCTTGCTTCCAAAGACAAGGAGCTCGCCCTTGTTCAGAAGGAGGTGAAGATTCTCCGGGATCAAAGCCGGGGCAACTCGGAGGAATGCAAGAAGTTGCGGGAGGAGGTCGCCGCGAAAGCCTTGGAGGTCGCCGAGCTCAGGGGCCGCTCAGATGCAGCCATCACGCCTGAGGCACTGGAGCTCGCCGAGGTGATCGCCACTGACAAGGGCTATGTCCTTTGTTTTGCTGAAGTTATCCGCTCCTTCCAATGGGCGCGGATCAACAATTATAGAGAGTGGGAGGCCCTTGTCTGCGAGTTTGAGGACTGTCTGGAGAAGTCTACGATCCCCCCCGGCACGGAGTTGAACATCGGGGACCTCACAGGCTACGGGATCAATCTTGACACTGCTCGTCAAAAGTTCAACATCATTCAGACAAAGCAGGTCTTGACCGCCGATCTTGCCCAGGAAGCCGAAGATGCCGAGGGGGGGCTGGAGGCGAGGTCCCGCAGATGATGGAGCAGATGCAAGAGGCCCTCGGGGATGTGATGCTCACTATCAGTGATCTCGACACCAGCAGGCTCACTGGGAATATCACTTGTGAGACCGAGCTCGCCCTCCCGACCCCCACTCCCATTCGTCAGGTCGCCCCCGGCGGAGCTGTTGACGAGGTCGCCGATCCTGAGGTCCCTTAGACAGCTTTTTCTTGCTTTTTTTAGATTAGTTTTCATTAGAGGTCGACAGGCTCCATAGCTCGCCTAGAAGGAGCTCTTTTTGTAGTCTTTTGTTTTGGTTTAAGTCGATGCAGCTCGTCGGGCACGTGCAGCTCGCCCAAAAGGAGCTTTTTTGTAGTTCAAAGATGGCTAGCTAGTCGTCCTTTGTGGCTAGCAACACTTTGAACACTTAGGAATTTTTCAAGTATTTTTGCCTTGAAAATTTCCTAAGTGTCTTTTGAATAGAAATCGAGCATTTTTTGTCCGACTATTCGCACTTCGTTTTTACGCTTTTAAGTTATAATTTTTAAATAGCTCATTTTTATTTATTTTATGGGTACTTAACTGTTCGTCTTATTCTACTTTGAGAAGTGAATCGTTCGTTTTACGCCACTTACGACTACGAATTGTACCTCTATTTTAAGAGTCAGTATTCTTCATCTTACACCACTTAGGGCCGCGAATTGCTCGTCTTAGACTACTTAGGGCAGCGAGCTGCACTTCGATTGATTCACGTTTGGCCATTGGGTTTCATGAACCTTGCCTTAGACGTTTTTCATCTTTTTCGCGAATTTTTCTAACTTATGGCAGTAGGTGCTTAGCAACCCTTTAAGAAGGGTGCCTTCGCGACCTTGGGCACTTTGGCCTTTGCCTTCGAGCTATTTAATTACAACGCTTGGAACCTTGATCCTTGCGCACTACGGGTTTCTGAGCACTTGGGCGAGCTGGGCTTGGCGAGCTCCCTTGAGCAGTGGGCGACCTGGTGTAGCTCGCCTGGTTAGAGAGCTGCACAGGTCCAAACACTTGGGAATTTTTCTGAATTTCTCTGACTTTACAAATTTTCTGACTTTTTATAGCAATGTAATTTACATCGGTTGCCATCGACATTTCTGATGTAAACCTTCGACTAGTCTATTACAGGATTCTAGTCTATTGGTAGAACTTTTTTAGATGCGCCGCGCTCCAGGTGTATGACGAAGCTTTGCCTTCTGCGTCTTCTAGATCATAAGTGCCGTTTGGCCAGGCTGCGGTGACTCAGAACGGTCCTTCCCAGTTTGAACCGAATACACCTGGTGGGGCCATCAATTTCTTTTTCAACACTAGGTCTCCGACCTTGAATTTTCAGTCTCGGACCTGAGAGTTGTAATACTTTTCTGCTCTATGCTTGTAGGTGGCGTTCTTCATTTCTGACGAAGCTCTGGTCTCTTCGACCAGATCCTTCTCTACTGCCAGGGCTTCATCATTCTTTTCTTCATCATACCCCACCACCTTCCAAGTCTTGTTCTGGACTTCGACCGGGACCACGGCTTCAGTCCCAAAAGCTAGGGCAAACGGAGTCTCTCTGGTGCTGGCCCTATAAAAAGTTCTATAAGACCATAGGACCTTCGGGAGTTCGTCTGCCCAACTCCCTTTCTTTTCTTCGAGGCATAGCTTCAATATGTGTTTCAGAATCTTGTTCACCGTCTCGACCTAGCCATTCGACTGGGGATGGTATGGAGTTGAGTAGTGCTTCTTGATGTTCCATGAACTGCAGAAGTCCCTCAACTTTTGACCGTCGAACTGCCTTCCATTATCAGTGATGATAGATTGCGGAAGTCCGAATCTGCAGATCAGGTTTTTCCAAATGAAGCCGATCATCCTTTCTTGGGTTATAGTTGTGAGAGCTTCGGCCTCAGCCCACTTAGTGTAGTAGTCTACTGCTACAACATCAAACTTTACACCGCCTCTACCAGGTGGAAATGGGCCGATCAAGTCGATTCCCCATTTCGCGAAAGGCCATTGGCTGAAAACCGACTTCAGTTGGTTGGCTGGGGAGTGGATGTTAGGTGTGAAAAATTAGCACTTTCGGCACCTTCGAGCGAAGCTGATGGCATCTTTGCGAAGAGTGGGCCAGTAGTAGCCCTGCCTGATCGTCTTATATGCCAATGCTTGCCCCCCAGCGTGACTCCCACAAATCCCTTCATGAATTTCTTCTAACACTTCAGACCTCTGCTTCTTAGTTAGGCACTTGAGTAGGGGTAGAGAGAATCCACGCTTGTAGAGTTGGCCATCCAGCAGTGTATATCTGGCAGCTTGCTTTACTAGCCGGCTAGCTTCCCATGCGTCCATGGGGGTTGTTCCGTCTGTCAAATATTTTTGGATTGGAGTGCACCAATCTTCACCATCTTCATTGTCCTCCTGCCCCCCACTCGAGGTTTGATTTATCTTGTAATCGGACGTCGAGGGGTTTTTTAGTGTGGCGTGAATTCGGCTTCATCGTTGCTAGTAGCTAGCCGGGCTAAGGCGTCTGCTTGTGTGTTTTCTAGCCGCGGTATCTGATTGATGTAAACCTGCGTAAACATCGAGATCAGATTTGCGGCTATCTTTTGGTAGGTCATCATCTGCTGGTCTTTTGCTTCATATTCCCCCCGGACTTGGGATATTATTAGCTGGGAATCTCCGAAAACTTGAAGATTGGTTGCCCCCACAGCTAATGATAGCCTAAGTCCCGCTATCAACGCTTCATACTCCGCCTCGTTGTTGGTTGCTCGAAAGTCGAACTGGATTGCAGAGGTGAAGACTTGTCTGTCCGGGCTGATCAGGACCACGTCGGCCCCTGCTGCTATGCTGGTTGACGATCCGTCCACAGAGAGATACCACGGAGCTATACGCCCCCTCGTCGGATCTTGTGGGAAAGTTAGCTCGATAATGAAGTCGGCAAGTGCTTGTCCCTTGATCGCTGTTCAGGGTGCGTAAGTTATACTGTATTGGCTGATCTCTAGTGACCATTTCAGCAGGCGTCCTGCGGTGTCTGGGCGCTGTAGTATTTGACGTAGTGGGAACGTTGTCAGCACCTCTACCGGGTGGTCAAAGAAGTAAGGTCTCAATTTTCTAACACTCATCACATGTGCATAAGCCAGCTTCTCTGTTGGGGTGTACCGCAACTAAGCTTCGTGTAAGACTTGGCTCACGTAGTACACTGGTAGGTGTGTTTTTGCCTCTTCTCGGACCAGGACGGAGCTGATGGCTACCTCCGATGCGGCTAGGTATAAGTACAGCTTCTCTCCAGGTATCGGCTTTGACAGGACCTGCGTATCTGCTAGGTATGTTTTGATGTCTTCGAAGGCTCTTTGGCATTCACTTATCCACACGAAGTGGTTTTTAAGGTGGAGCTTGTTGGCTTTGGCTGCCTCTTTGTACCTCCGTGTGTTTGCCTTAATCTCCTCGAAGAACGGATGATTTCGGTCGCCGAACCTGGAGATGAATCTGTTCAGGGCTGCCATGCACCCAGTCAGTCTTTGAATTTTCTGGACGGAATCGGGTATACCCATCTCGATTATACATTGGACCTGTGTCGGGTTGACCTCAATCCCACGCTGGCTAACCAGGTGCCCCAGGAACTTTCCGGAGTGTACGCCGAAGCTGGTCTTCTTGGGGTTTAACTTCATGTTGTAGTGGCACAATATGTCGAAAGTCTGCTTTAGGTGGTCCAAGTGGTCCTCCTTTCTCAGGCTCTTGACAACTATGTCATCCACGTACACCTCCATGGACTCGCCAATGTGTTGGTCAAACATTTTGTTCACCAATCTTTAGTAGGTGGCTCCGGCGTTGATGAGTCCGAACGGCATCCTTTCCCAACAGTACATGTTTTTGTTGGTGTAGAACGTTGTATGTTCCTGGTCATCTGGGTGCAGAGCTATCTGGTGATATCCCGCGAAAGCATCCATGAACGTCATCATCTCATGGCCTACAGTGCTATCCACCAACTGATTGATGTGAGGCAGTGGGAAGTTGTCCTTCGGGCATGCTTTGTTCAAGTCTGTGAAGTCGATGCATAGCCTCTACGTCCCGTTGTGTTTTTTCACCAGGACGGGGTTCGCGACCCACTGCGGACACAAAGCTTCCTTGATGAGCTTGTTGTCTAACAACTTCTCCACCTCAATAGTTAGAGCTGCGTATTTGTCTGGTCCATACTTTCTCCGCTTTTGGAGTACGGGTCTCCTCGTCGAGTCTACGTTAAGTCTGTGGCAAGCATGTTCCAACGGGATCCCCGTCATGTCTTCTTGGGACCAGGCAAACACATCCAGGTTGGACATCAAGAACAGTTCCATCCTTGACCGGTACGGTTCAGGTAACTCAGAACCGATGAAAAATTCTAAGTCCCTTTCCGGGTCCACCGGGAGTGCCGTCAATTCCTCCATGGGGGTGGCTTTTCTCTTTTGACTTTTCCACCTTGGGTCGCTGATGAACTCATCCCATTCCTCTTGTGACATCTGCGCAGGTTCGTGACCTATACGCAGTTCGAGGTCATCGGGTTAGCTTTCAGCTCGGGCGGGTCCATCAACTGTTAGTACCTCCGGTGTTTTGTCAACTTGGGATGGTGCGGTGACCCGGGGAGTTGGATCAACGTCCATTGGTGTTGGTTCTTGACTTCCCGCAGGTCCCCCATCCTGGGCTTCATCAACCACCTCCATGGGAGCTGGTTGTTGTCCCTGCACAGGTCCCGACCCTTGCGCAGGTCCCAACACTTGGGTTTCTTCCAAGTCCTCCATTGGTGTCGGTTGTGTGTCTTGCGCAGGTCCTGTGCCTTGGTTGATTTCCGACAAATCGCCTACCTCCATCATCTCAGTTTCGACCAAGACGACGTCTAGGATGTTTAGCTCGTCCGTCAGAATCTGTACGTCCTCTTCGAGAATGTGGACCTGCGTAACAGACTTTTTAACCCGGCCATCCTTGACTTGGAGTAAACACTCTCGGGCATTTTTCTGGTCACCTTTTATAGTTCCGGTACCTTTTGGATTTGAGAATTTCAAACAGTAGTAGTAGGTCAAACACGCCACTTTGAATTCATTAATAAATGGGCGGCTAAGGAACCCGTTGTAGGAGGACTGCTGGTCGACAACAAGGAAATCTATGAGCCTAGTCAGTCTCCTTTCGGGATCCTCAGCAGATACAAGCTGGACGCTCAACCTAACGCTACCTAGGGGGGCGGTTACAGCTTCTCCGAACCCTACTATCTTAGCATTGCTAGGTTCCAGATACGACTCAAAATCACCTAAGGCATCTAAGGTGGATTTGAATATAATGTTGGTGAATGCGCCGGTGTCCACAAGTAGCCTGTGAACTCAGACGTTCATGATGTTGGCGGTTATCACCAACGAGTCGTTGTGGGGCATCAGTACCCCTTCCAGGTCCACCAAGGAAAATGTCAGCTCGTCAGTAAGCTGTGAGACGGACCTGGGGCCGGAGCTGCCTTCCTGGACTTGGTTTATGGCCCGGATTTCGACCTTTCTCTTTCTCTTAGATATGGAGGATCCCCAGTCCCAGAGACCTCCGGCAGCTCCTATCTCCTCCTCGAGAACCGAGAGTTCCCTGGTGGGCTCCATGTTTTGCTGAGGCTAGGAAGGTGCCCTCCGTCTGCTATGGGGACCAGGTTGGTCCGCTTCCTCATCCTCATCGTCGGAGGTAGCCCTCCTCTCGAACATTGGCCTCTTAGCTGGGGCCTTCTTCACAAGCTCGGCCAGCTTCCCATCCTCATAAAATTTCCAGAGTTATTTGAGGAGGTCTCGACATTTGCTGGTAAAGTGGCCGATGGCCTGATGGTAGACACATAATTTGTTGGGGTTGAGCTTCGTGCGGTCCAGGCGGATCCGCATCGGCTCCTCCAGCAGGGCCTTGTCTTTAACAGCTGTAAAGACGAGGTCGACGGGGATAGTAAGGACCTGGCTGAGCTTCTCTTTGAGCTCGTCCCCCTCGCCGAAGGCCTTCAAGTTCTGGAGGGCTTTGTATGAGCCCCCGGACTTCTTCCCTGCCTCCTGCATAGCCACGAACACCCCCGCCTTATGGTGGAATTCGACATAGGTGTTGGGACATGCGAGGTGCATTTCCTTCCAGAGGTCAGTGCCTTTCTTAAGTCCGGCCATCGCTGCGACGACCTTGGTGTCTTCGCTCACCGGCTTGTCTTCCAGCAGGATTTTATCGAACCTCTCTAGGTACAGCTGGTCGGTCTCGCTCTCACCTTGGTGGATATTGGCGAGTCGGTGCTTCTGGGTAAGGTAGGACCCGAACCCAGAGAAGTGGGCCAAGAACTCCCGCGAGAGTTGGCCAAATGAACAGATTGACCCCGGGGCAAGCGAAGAGAACCAGCGGTGAGCTCGGTCCCCTAGGGTCAGCGGGAAGTTCCGACATTGAGTAGAGTCGGTGGCGCCAACCGAAATCATAAAGTCTGCGTACTTGGCCAGGTGGACCTTCGGGTCGAATTCGCCCTCGTACGCAGACATCACCGGGAATTGAATTTTCTTTTGGACCAGTGCGCGAAGGATGACAGGTGCCAATGGAGATGCGGGGAGAATGGTGGCGTCAGGTCAGCCAGACTTGGCTGCTACTTGGGCTTGCAGCATTTCAACGACCTTTTTCAGCGAGGCCAGCTCGTCATCGCTGGTCACCTCCGGCAGAGGTTGCTCAAAGGTCGTGAGTCTCGTGGACGCACTCCCCCACTCTGGGGTGACCTCTCAGTGATGGGCTGGAATTGGCGTCCGCCATGGGGGCCCAACCTATCGGTGGCGGGCCTTCTCAGTCTCCCATGGGCGGACCTGCGTGGTTGCTGGTCGGAGTCCTCGTGGGATGCGGCTGGGGCCACTGTCCGTTTGTTTTCCCCGTATCTCGGGCCCAGATGGCCTTGGAGGACTTCCCTCCTTTGTGATTGGTGGGTGCCAGATGCCCCTGTGTAGGCCGAATCCCTTTCGGTGTAAGGAGCGGGATCCTCCTCCACCATCTTGGCCTTGCCAGCCCTTTCCCTATGCTGGCGAGCTTGTGCCGAGCTCGCCTCCTGCTCGGTGGGGAGGACGCTGTACTCCCCCCGGGTCTGAGTGCCCTGGGTGGGCCTGGCTTGCTCCCGGGCTTCGGCAACTGGAGCTCGCCTGGGTACCAGGGCGAGCTCATCCTGCTGTAACCTTTGTAAGGTTGCGATGGTGCGTTGGAGCTCATCGGGGTTGTTGGCCAGGTCCCTCAGGGCGGGGGCCAAGTCTTCTTGGGTCACCACAACTCGCGGAGGTCGCGGGGCTGCGGTGCTCTTCTTGGGAGGTGGCTGTGAGGTCTCCACCTCGGCCTGGTTTTGGTCACCTCCTTTGGATCTTCCGGCAGCTGCAGAGGCCTGTCCTTTGGCGGCTCGAGTGTTAGCCATTTTTGGATTTCGGAGGGGGTAACTTGCTGCAGGTCGCCGAGGTGGAGGGAGGTCGCCGGGATGGTGGTCGTCCAGCTTGGGTGGAGCTGTGTAAGTTTTCGTTTAGCCTCGCGTGTGACAAATTATCCGGGGTCCGGTTTATTCGTGTACACGTGTGCATTTGAAAACTTTTTCCGGGCAGAATTCGTAAATCTGAAAATCTGGGTTTTTGTTCGAAGGAATGAATATGTGTATGTGTATCTTCAAGTGTTCTTGAGCTTTATCAAGAACACCTTCAAATCTTCAAATCTTCAAACAAACCCTAATTTTCTGTTCTTGAAAATTTTTAATTTTCAGATTCGAGCCCTTCCTCTAGCGCCAAATTGTTGATAGAATTTAATAATAGTGTGTTGATGTGGCTTGTTATGTCAGATTAATTCTACCAAACAATAATCGAAAGATTTCTTTCTTGGATAATGTAGAGAGAGAGAGTGAAGAGTTTAGAGAGAGAAAGTAAAGCGTAGGAAAATGTATTAATTCCCCGAACTGTTACAAGAGAGGTCTTATTTATAGGTGTGCGAGTGTGAGGCGGCACCTTACGAGCCTATACGGCTTCCGGTGTTGACGAGGGTTCTTTACCCTCGCCTTGGTCTCTCACACTGCTTCCTATGTTGTGCCTCGTCCTACTCCAATGCCTTAAACTAGATGGGCCTCATTAAAAACCTCGGCGTAAACCACCCTTGTGGATAAACCGGATGGAGGGAAAAAGAGCACACCATCTGGGTCCTAATGACTAAAGGGCGAGCTCATGGGCTAGCTCTGATGTGAGCCCTTGGGCGAGCTCTGACGCCTTGGTGCTCTCGGCGTTGTATAACAAGTGATGTCTCGGAGGTCGGCACCCTGGATGTCGGAGGTGCGTTCAGCACCCTGGCGAGCTCATGGGCGACCTCACAGGTGTTGGGCCTCCTGATTCCCTAATTCGTCTCGGGTAGCTCGCCCATCAGCAACTAGAATCATCCTAAACATAGCATTGCAATGAGATTTGCAAAACGAACACACCCCTCAAACTTTTTTGGACCAAGGGTCTAAAAAGTTTGGCAAAGAGTGGAGAAAAAGATCATGCAATGCACACAATAGAGCACAATACCACAAGAATCAACAATTAAGCTCAAAATAGCAATCTACAATCAATCAAACTAAACCTAGGAATGGAAACACATATGGAGATAAGTGTAAAGACATACCTTGAGTTGGGATTAAGAATAGGAGAGCGACTTGCCACTTACATGAGAATCTTTCTTCTTGGCCAAGTGAGAGAGAAATCTCCTCATCACACCTTTCTAGAGCTCACAAATCACATCAAGTATCATTACAAATCAAAATTTTAAGAACAAACATACCCCCCAAACTTTTTCGGATCAAGGATCCTAAAAGTTTTGCAAAGAGTGATGAAAATTGGATTTGCAAGGAATCAATGACAAACAATGCATATATAAGCTCAACTCAACCAAGAAATCACTATATATAACAAGAGGCAACACCCCAAACTAGGATAAATCACATGTACCAACCAAGGTAAGAGAACACACTATCCCATATGAAGCAATTCAAAACATTTAACATTATCTAAACTACAAAGTAATCCTAATAAGCAAGAAAACTTTTTAGGATGGGTTGCCTCCCATCTAGCGCTTGGATTTAACGTCCCCTAGCCGGACGACACCAATGTTAGCTAAATGGCCAAGGATAGTTAGCATCCTCCCCATCAAACATAAATCTCAAAGCATAATGATCAAGGAAACAAGTAGAATTTCTACCCCAAATACCTATCTTCCTTATCATTTTGAATTTATAAGCACATGCATTTTCTTCTTTTCTTCTCAAACCAATCCACCCTCATCTCCTACTATCAAAAAATTTCAAGAGGATCCACAATTCTAACTTATGATCAAATATATCAAGAGGCAAGACGAAATCCATATGAACAACATTATCAATGTAAGCATAAAGTTTAAGGGTTTAGAAATGCTCATTTCTCCTTGAAGCTCATCTTCCACTTCATTTTGTCGTTCTTCCTCCATGAAGCTCATGTCCATAGGTGGACATTCATCTACCTCTTCTTGATTATTCTCTTTTCCTTCTCTTGAATCATCTCTTTCATTCTCCTCCATTTCTTGTTCTTTCACTTGATTCCTATCAAATCTACCAAAAGATTTAGAATCATAAATGTCCATATTAAGAGATTTAGAATGAATAGTGAAAGAAGAAGGGGTATAAGATCATTTTTCATTGTAATGCAAGATTATCTTGAATTCTTCATCATTCAAATCTTGATTCTCTTCAAGAAATCTATCAATTAGATCATATATGTCTTCTTTTTGTTCATCTTTCTCTTTCTCTTCTTTTTCTACTTCTTCTTCCTTAGACATGTGGGGAGGAGGAGGATATGAATATGGATATGGATAGGGAGAGGAATAAGGATAGGGATAATGGTATGAGTGGTGGTAGGATTGTTGAGGTGGTAGTTGATATGGGTAAGGTTGATATATGTAGGAATTAGGAGGATATGTGTATTGTGGAGAATACGACTAATGGTTGTATTCGTCCATCTTCAATCAAGTGCACTCCTACAAAAATAAGCAAGTATCAACACTCACCAAGAATAGTTAAAATCAAACAAGAAAAACAAAGAAAAGAAATGTAAACAAACATCAACTAGCTTGACAAAGAGACCATTTCCCCGGCAACGGCGCCAAAAACTTGTTTGCTAAAATCGTGTATGATTTCCACGCAAGTGAACGTGGTCGTTGTTGTCGTGGCAAGTTAAATATCGAACACAGGGAAATTATGCGATATCAAGCAAGTATTGAATGTCTACAAAGGTGGATAGCTAGGAAAGCAAGAAAAATCATGATTTCTATCTATTAATAAAAAAGAATTAGTAAAAGCTAACTATCACCTCAAAGAAGTGAGCAAAAGTGGTGTGAGTGCATGGAAGTAATCCTACTATGGTTCCTCTATTGTCCTATCCATCCTAGCATGCAAAAGTTCTCTCGGTGTCTTAGTCAAGCCAACTAGTGTCTAGATCTCTCTACAACACAAGGTAAGGGCTCTATTGGATGTCTAGATCTCTCTACAACTTCCAACACTACAATTAAGAGGTCTAGGCTAATATGCAATTCTCATTGGTCATACTAAGCAATATATCAAACACTTGGCATGCATAAAGTTCTTATAGCTCAATTCTCATTTCATTGCTAAAACATATAAGCCATACATTCCAATTAAACATCCCAATCATTCATACAAGTAATTAATAAGAGAACTAATCCATCAAGATCACTAATTCATGCATATGATTAACAAGAGACTAAATTCACCATAGTATTCATACAACCATGCAACAAGGATATTAGCACATGGTTAATTGGAATTGGAAATCAATAATTAACAATCTAAACATCATGAATATTAACTAAAATAAGAGAATTAAAGGAAATCTTACCATAGGTGAAGAAATTGAATACAATCTACATACCTCCAAATTGCTAAGTCTTGATCCAAAGCTCAAAATACAAAAATGAACCGCAGGAATAAAGCTCTAATCACTACAAGTATGTAGGAACAAACGGATCTATAATCCGACGGACGGATCAAAAGTTATGGAAGAAAGAAGATTGAATCTAATTAAGAACCTACTAAGTAACTACCTAATTCTCTCTCTAAACTAATCTAAGAACTTGGAATTATGATCAAGATAGCTTGAGAATCTGATCCTTGAGGTATTTATAGTGCCCACAATGTTTAGTCCAAAGTGCCCTTCATTAAACGCGCAAAAATACGAAAATAGCCCTGAAAATCCGAGTTTCTGCAAGGCTGCCTACCACAAGCATGCTCGCTGCCTACCTAGGTCGGCACCCAGGAAGCGCGGTTGCCTCCGCTGCCGATTAGAGTCGCTCCGCTACGTGCGTGAAGCTTGAGCTGCCGAGTCAGGCTGTGGGCGCGCGACTTCAGTGTACGTGCTGCCTAGCGAGGGGGTTCGGCTGCCGATTTGGGTCCTTAGTGTGGGTCGATGTGCGACTTCCTCGTTTTTGTCATATCTTGAGTTCTAGAGCTCCGATTGACTCGATTCTTTTTCCGTTGCGACCCTCTCTTCAAGATCTTCAACATGGAACATCAATTGCACCAATTGGTTTGACTCCAAAAATCTGGACTTTTCTGAAACTTTCTCGTTTCTTCCTCGTTTTGCTCGTTTTCACCTATAATCACAACTTTCTAGCCAAAAGGGGTTAATATCACATTTTATACCATATTAGAGTCAAATATGAACATAAGCACATCAAAACCATAGAGAAATTGATGCAAAATGATGCAATTATGACCCTAATCATATATGTAAAATAACAATATTTTATAAGATAGTAACATATATTTGCTCTAATAGTAACACACATTTGTCTCCCAAATTGTGTTACTATATGTGCAAATGTGTGTTACTATATGAGCAAAATATATTTTTATGAGAATAAACATGTGTTTTTTAATTTATTCATCATTCATTTAAATCTAGGTATATTGTTTCATGTAATACATATGTTCTTATATTAAAAAAATAATTATTTCTAGAAAAATAAACAAATATTTGTGAATAATCAATTTTTATTCTTAAAGTAACACACATTTTGCTCTTGTATTTTGTGAAAATGGATTATTCTATAAAAACAAATGAATATATGTAAAATAACAACATTTATAAGATAGTAACACACATTTGTTCTAATAGTAACATATATTTGGTCTCCAGTTTGTGTTACTATATGGACAAATGTGTACTACTATATAGAAAAATATTATTTAATTAAATTTTAAATTTATAATAATTAAAAAATAATAATAAATAAAATTTATTAGTTTGGGCCTGGGTTGAACATATGTGTGTGGGGTGGGGGGAAGCATACTGGGGCTCGGTATATGTGTGTGCTGCGGACTTGCGGTGGGGAAGGGGGTGGTGTGAGGGTGTTGAGGGAGGAATTTACCTGCAAAACATTTAGGTTGGACGTGCGTGTGTAATGGGTGTGGCGCGTGCGTTTAATAATTTATTTAAGTTATTTTTATCGTAAAATTTTTTATATAAGTTTTTATCTAGTTGTGAGTGTGGATTATTTTTAAATAAAAAAATGAAAAAAAAATTTTGAATAAAAAAAAAGAAAAATAGGAAATAGTTCGGTAGACAAAGACATAAAATTTGTCCTCCATTTTGGGCACGAAAAGGGCAAAAAGCAGATGACAGAAAAGATGCCGTGGACCCAGAAAATCGAAAGGGCAGGGTAAACCCTCGGAGTGTCTGACGTGGCTGCCAACCACAGTACAGGGGCCCACATAAAACGAGAGCCCCACTCGCGTAAGAGACAGGGGGCGTTATAGTTTTTTGTGTTTAATATTGTCGTTTTAATTTCTAACTTTAAAATCAAAGTGGGAATTTTGTTGTTAATTTTGAATAGTCGCACGAGCAACACATTCTTAATAATCTCCGTCTCCCTCTTTTACCTTATTAAATAATTAGTCTTCGAAAGTTGGCCAGCTCTTCCCCTCAAAAGCCAAGGGCTCTTCTCATCTCTCTAGGGTTTCCATTCCTCTCTTTCTATATATTCGTTGTTAATCCGATTCTTCATAGCGTCTTTTTTACGCCGTGACGAGCTTTGTTGTTGAAGAAATGGCGTTCTCTGTTGTTAGATCTGCGCCGTCACCTATTTTTGGTGCCGATTCTATCCGTCACTCCGATCGGACCAAGGTTTGTGCTGATCTTTTGTTGTCATCGTTTTCGAATTGAGCTCGCATCAGCTCCTTTTTGATTTCTGGATTCATGTTTGCATTTTGATTTATGGAGAATTTTTTTTTTCTGCTGTTGTTGGCATGCTTCTGGATTTCGGATTCTGAAATTTGTTCTTTTTATCTTGACTGAGCGGCTTTTCGAAGTAAATTTTCTTTGAGTGTTATTTGCGTTTCTTGTAAGCTAATCTCAGAGAGAGTGCTATGAATGAAATATGAAGTGATCCAATTTGCAGTTTGTTGAAGGTCAAGAAAATTTAGAGGTCCAGTTTTAAAAATATGTATGGTTGAATAAGTATATGAGCTTAATGCTGTTTATAGATTTTTCTTGGTGAGTAGTTCCAATCATTCTTCAATTTTTTTCCTTTTAAACTCAAGTTAGATTTTAAACGCTGTCTACTTCGGCTTCCTTTTTTAATATATCCAGCATAGAGTAGTTTGTACCTATCTAAGCCAGTATTTTGGTTAGTTGCTGCTAATAAGTTCTTCAATCTTTGCTGGAATAGAAACTACACTTTACAAAGTAACCAGATATTTATTTCATAATGTTTGTTGTGTTTGTATATGATGGCTAATGGGAAGTTTCCTTACTGTGATATAATCTATAATTGCATAATCTATCGTAGGTATCATGTGGTGGCCTTAACCAGGAGGCTAATGCGTTGAAGTTCCAGACAAAAATCTTTGGAACTAATGTTCCTTGCCATTCATCTTCACTACAGTGTGTTAATACTGATCTATTTTTTTTTTCTCTCACTATTTTGAAAGGCTAATTAATTGTGATTGGGTTCTAACTTCTAATAATGCTCAATTTGAACTGTAGACAGCCTACTACCGGTGCTATTCAGCCTATTAGAGCAACGGCGACACAGATACCTCCGACAGTGCCCAGTAAGGCCTACACACTTGCATTTTGTTACTGGATTAATAATCATGTATGTTTTATGCATCTGAGAAGCTCCATTGTATATTTAACTGATTCAGAATCACACAGCAGTGGGAAAACAAAGATAGGCATCAATGGTATGTTTTGTCTTCCTGCTTCCATTTAACTCCATAAATGCTTACTTTTTGTGATTGTTGCTCTGTATATTTGTATTTTACTTTGCTTCTCAAATTAGTAATTCTTTTTATCCTCAAACTTCTTCAGCTTTCCGTATGAAGAATTTATTTGTTTTGCTAATATGCTGCTAAAGTTCTGTTATTGCTATTTTTGGAATGATGGCTAGTTACAGCCTACTGCTGAAAAGTATTAAGGGAATATAAAGCTTAACAGCTTGATACCATTACCATGCAGGTTTTGGACGCATTGGGAGGCTAGTTTTACGAATAGCAACCTTCAGGGATGATATCGAAGTGGTGGCAGTTAACGATCCTTTCATTGATGCGAAATACATGGTCAGTGTGCTTATTAAGCTTTATTTGCACTTTTGACTTGCTTGGTGACATCAGAGTAGCTCACAGAAGGAAGTAGTTTTCTGTGCTCATTTTACGGTGGTGATAGATCACATGCTTAGGTGCACCTTGAATTGTATCCTAACATGTGTGTGAGCTGCGCTGACTCTGACTTGGGTTTTAGGAGTCAACTGGTTGTCTGTTTTTAACATGAACCTGCTGTGCTCTCATTTTTAGGTTCACATATACTAGGCCACTAGTGATAAAGTTGGGATTAGTAAGCTTGAAATGGAGTTGCTTATATATATATTGAAGAAGATAAGACACTTTAAATATGAATAAATCATGATCCATCTCTGATTTTGGATGTGTGACCAATTTTCAAATGTTTGCTTCATTACAATTTTTGAGAAGATGTGTTCACTGTCATTGAATAGAAATATGTTCTGTAATACAATGACCATGAAACATTAAAGTTCTAGACTATTTGGATGATAATTAAATTAATGTTTTAATAGTCTCCTATTATATTGATTTTGGGTAAGAAGTGAATATACATGCATAAGGTAATAGTGTAATTGTAATTGACGTTGATCAAATTACTTGGAACATAGCTGACTGATAAAAATGAGTTTCTGTAATGTTTTAAAGAAACATATGTCTATTTCTCAGGCATACATGTTCAAGTATGACTCAACCCACGGGCCTTACAAGGGCAACATCAGAGTCATTGATGAATCCACTTTGGAAATCAATGGAAAGCAGATCCAAGTTAGCAGCCAAAGGTATCATTTGATTCGTCGCAGTCCATTACTGCATTTGCACAAGATACTAAGTTATGGTTCATGCATATGGACCTATGGGATTTTCTCTGCCATTCTAACTTCATAATCTCTCTATACAGGAACCCAGCAGAGATTCCTTGGGGTAATCATGGGGTTGAGTATGTTGTTGAATCCTCTGGAGTCTTTACAACAATTGACAAGGCATCAGCACACATTAAGGTTTGCAGCAGTTTTGATATATACATCAGGTTTTGCCATTTCAAATAATGAGCTCCTTATCATAGCTTATTGTTTTCTGTAGGGTGGTGCCAAGAAAGTTGTCATCTCAGCTCCATCAGCCGATGCTCCTATGTTTGTAGTTGGTGTTAATGAGGGTACATACAAACCAAGCATGGATGTGGTTTCTAATGCTAGCTGTACCACCAATTGCCTTGCTCCTCTGGCCAAGGTTCTAAAGAAATCTTAGTTTTTTCCCCCTCCACGTTCATACATGTTTTATGGGCTATAATATTAGTTAGGATCTTCCAGTTTCTACTTCTATCGTTTAATATATTTCTTTTCAAAACTGTAACATGTGATCACTTCTGTTCTTAAACAATTTCAAATTTTGCAGGTAGTTCATGAAGAGTTTGGTATAATAGAGGGGCTAATGACAACTGTTCATGCAACAACAGGTATGTATTGTGCCTGCAGTGTTGGGTATTTTAATGTTATGCATAGCCCTGGATCATCTTTGTGACACACTTGTTGCTGTCCAGCCACTCAGAAGACAGTTGATGGCCCTTCAATGAAGGATTGGCGAGGTGGTCGAGGAGCAGGGCAGAACATCATCCCTAGCTCTACTGGTGCTGCTAAGGTACTTTGTGGTCCAGTTGCAAATAATTATATCCAGCACTTGTGCCTGTATACCATAATTTCAAATTTAAATTTCAGGCTGTTGGAAAAGTTCTTCCAGACCTTAATGGTAAGCTCACTGGGATGGCCTTCCGTGTCCCGACACCTAATGTATCTGTGGTTGACTTAACTTGTCGTCTTGAGAAGAGGGCTTCTTATGAAGATGTTAAAGCAGCCATAAAGTATGTGAATATCGTCTTTTCTTTCTGGTTTATTGACATTCTCTCCTTTTTACTTTGTTTTAATGGTGATTCAAGGGATTGGTTTTTATATTGTCAGGTATGCATCAGAGGGCCCACTCAGAGGCATCCTTGGGTACACCGATGAAGATGTTGTATCCAATGATTTTGTTGGTGATTCAAGGTATCGTGTTCTTCTCGGCTCCTTTCTCTTCCTCTAGTGCCAATTGTTGATTGTAAATTTTTTTAATGTCCAACAAGTAATTCTGAGCCTGATTAACGAACATTTTGAGGCTAATATCCATTATTTTATATTGACACTTGTGAGATTTTAAGTTAGTGATATTACATAATGTGACAATGCTAAATTTGCTTAGTTTATTATTCTAATAATTCTTTATATTCTGGGTTTCTTGTAATAGGTCTAGCATATTTGATGCTAAAGCTGGAATGGGTCTTAGCAAGTCCTTCATGAAGCTCGTCTCCTGGTATGACAACGAGTGGGGTTACAGGTATATTCTCTCTCCCTCTCTCTATCAATGCATGCTTACAACTTGGTGTCTGAATGCTTTCGATTTGGTATTCTTGCAGTAACCGAGTGTTGGACCTGATCGAGCATATGGCTTTAGTGGCTGCTACCAAGTGAGAAGTAGCTGCCTGCTCAATAGTTTTATGGTGAGTTTTTTCGAGGGAGTAGATGCTATATTACTTAGGTGACCCTCATACTTAAAATTTGAATGGGGCAGGAGTCATTGAGCCGTGCGAATGGCGTAGAATAATGTATTACTTATATATGAGAACTCATTACATGTATTAGTCTTGATGTTTAGAGAAATCCAATGTGGTTATCTCTCTCGATGTTATACACCACGCGCTTGTACTGTCTTTTCAATCGTAACCTTTATAATATTTTTTTTTTTTGGAAAACGTTTGCTCCTGCAATTTCATATTTTGAAGGCAAATAGTTGTGTACATCGGCTTTTAAAAAGTATTTGATGATTTATTAAAAGATATTAGTGTTCTTTTCTTTTGAACGTTTCAGAATGATTGAAACTGAGTGCTTATAGTTATCATACATTTGGGACGGTTTCTTTTAGACCAGCACCAAGGGGCAAATGAGATATTGGATATGTGATTTCACTAAGTTTTACAAGAGTCACATTTTTCAACCTTTAATTCACTATACAAAATAATTTTGGGTCGGTTGAATTCAATGGACCATAATAAATAAATGATTTTGAATATAGTATAGCTTTTAATAGTTGGAATCCAACTTAGCACTTATACGGGTTATTGATGAGTGATTAAACTGTACGTGTTTGGTGTGTGTTTGGCTTGAATAAAGCTTGCACCACTGACTTTAGGCAAACACTCAAATAGAAATTTTTACGGGTCAAAGATCCGTAGAAATATCCATTTTCGAAAATTCGCGGGTCTAAACCGGGTCTGGTCGAATTTGAGTATTTTTTTCCAAAATTCGCGCAGATAGTGATTTTCGCTCCCAGGTATGTTACAGTCGGGGTAAATGCATGTTACTTTAAGGCAAAACGTGTGTTACAACCAGATTAAATGTTGTTTTCTACACATATTCATTTATTTTTATAGAAGTAAATATTTTTCATGCAATGTAAAACATGTATATGTTACATTGTATGTGTAACACATATTTATTCTTAATAAAAATACATTTTATCCTATAGTAACACATATATGCTCATATAATAACACAAATTGAGGAACAAATATGTGTTACAATTAGAGTAAATATGTATTACTGTAAATTTATGTTACAATTGGAGTAAATTTGTGTTACTGCAAATGTGTGTTACATCTAGAGTAAATGTGTGTTACAATTAGAGTAAATGTGTGTTACTGCAAATGTGTGTTACAATTAGAGTAAATGTGTGTTACTGCAAGATCAAATGTGTGTTACTGTATGCACAAACATTTATTTATCCTTATAAAAATATATATTATATATTATATAACATATATAAGGTATTAAATGATGTATTAAGTACATTAATAACATATTATTAACATAAATCAACAAATAGAATAAAAAATAAATTAAGTAACACATATTTATACTTGCAGAAATACATATTTTCTTTATAGGTACTTGAAAAGTACAAAAAATTAATTTTTTAAGAACTTGTAACACAAATTTTGCCTAATTGTAACACTTCTTTGCCCAAATTGTAACATACCTGGGAGCGAAAAAACATATTATTAACATAAATCAACAAAGAAAATAAAAAATAAATTAAGTAACACATATTTATACTTGCAGAAATACATATTTTCTTTATAGTTACTTGAAAAGTACAAAAAATTAATTTTTAAAGAACTTATAAAACAGATTTTGCCTAATTGTAACACGCCTTTGCCCAAATTGTAACATACCTGGGAGCGAAAAAACCTGGAACTACAAGTTGCGCGAATTTTGAAAAAAAATGCCAAAATCTGACCCGCCCGGTTTAGATCCGCGAATTTTTCAAAAATGGATATTTCTACGGTAGAAATTTCTACACAAGTGTTGCTCCTGACTTTAATATGTATGCGTAAACAAATTAAATTCGCACCCAATTAAATGGCAACATATGTATAAATAAATAAATATTAAATAAAATTTGCTATTTATGTATAAATAAATAAATATTAAATAAAATTTGCTATTTTAATTTTGAGAATCTAATTAAATTAATTTTCTAATTAAATAATTAAAATTGATATTTAATACACATTGTATAAGTCCGTTAAATTACACAAATCTTTCAGTAGTCGTACATGTTGATAAATACAGTGAACTTATCTTATATATGGAGATAATAAAAAATCTCGATAATAAAGAAAAAATCAAACAAAATCAAGACAAAATTGGACAATTGATTAATTATGCAAACAAATGAGCATATGTCAATCAGAGGCCACGACGTGGCAGTCAAAGGAGGGAAAGTCTTCATTCCCTCACCCTATAAATAGGGACTTTCATTCATTAGTGATTCAGAAGCATCCAACAAGCACTCAAGGCACGAGCAAGCTTAGAGTTAAGATGAATCCAACGATCGACTCGAAGATTCGAAGATTTAAAGACCATCTTCGAAACGTTTTTCAATAAATTCAGAGGCGTTCTTCGTGGAAACAAAATAGAAATGTCCTCAGATACGAGGTCAAGGGCTCAAATCCCTCCAATTAAGTATTTTTTTTTCCTTCGAAGGAGCTCTTGAAGGTTTGAAGATCAAAAGGTTGCTTTCAATGCATTCTTTGCCAAAGTTCATCAACAACAAAGTTCGATACCAGATTAAGATCCAAAAATCCCTCCAATCGGTATTTCTCCTCCAAATCAGGCTTGAAGATTTAAAGTGCTATTCAACAAATTCAAGGCGTTCATCCCGCCTTCAAAGGTATTCTTCAAGAATAGTGTTTAATCCAAAACAAGGCACTCTGAAGATTTAAAGCGCTATTCAACAAGTTCAAGATGTTCATCCCGCCTTTGAAGGTATTCTTCAAGAATAGCGTTTAATCCAAAACAAGGCACTCTGCCCTTGGACTAACACTATAAACTCCAAATCTACCTCTAACAAGATCAAAGCGAGGATTTCATCCACAAATTAAGCCAAGTCAAAGTCAATGTGAAGAGAAGAATCAGAGGATCAGGTTTAGAGAGAAGAATCCGCAAAATTTTTGGTTTATTCAGAACAAAATAAAATTGTAAATTATTTTCGTGTTTTCCACGAAATTTTTTATTACAAATTTGGCACCCCCAATGGGACCCTCTCTACCTCCCCCCTCTTTCACAAGCTAAGTTCAACAAATTCCATCTGCATGTTGATGAAATAAATTGATCCTCGTGCTTAAGGAAGTAATCAATTTAATCCCGATTTACATGTCTAGAAGAGTCTATCAGGCACAAAGAAAGTACAAGGTTAAAACAAGTGTTTAATGATCAAATCATGAAGATTTCAACGTGTTAGAATATTCTTGTTAGATGTTTTGATGATATGATAAACCAATCAGCTTGTAATAGGACCAGCTGAGCCTGTTAGTCAGTTGATGAATAGCTAGGATTAGATAGGTTTTAGTAAGGGGGAATCAACCTTGCTGCCTAGAAGATCCAAGGCTATCATAGAGAGGAAGACCAGCTAAGGCTCTGAAGAGTTAGCAGTTTCCAGAAGACAGAAGACTTGAGCAGCTGACACTGGTTATCTGGAGTAGAACATCAGAAGAGTCAGATCAGCTGATGTCAGAAGACCAGCTGAGCATGTCGCAGACAAGACAAGGACCAAGGATTTGACTCTAGACGAAGATCCAGATATCAGTTGAGGTGCGCACCAGCAGACTAGCACATCAGCTAAGGTCCGAGTACCAGCAGACCAGTACACCAGCTGAGGAGACAGATCACCTGAGGTCTTGTGCTCCACCCAGATTCTACGGAATCACACAAGGGTTGACTTGCGACAAATGAGAGATTCTCAGAATAGAAGATCAATCAATCAAGGGGACAAACTTAATTGATTGGGCATCGGCGAAGATTTCCGGGAATCATGAAGAAGATTCAATCAATCTCGATGATTGATTGAGTCCTAATTTATGGGATTTCAGATCTCTAGTCATTCCAACGGCTAGTTGATTTGAACCTATAAATAAGAGTTCCAGTGAAGATTTCAAGCATCGATCTACACGCGTTTAAGCTTACCGAAACTCTGTCAAAATCTTCACTCGCACTTAACCCTTTTTACATATCTATCCTTTGTAAGCTTTGTAGAAGCTGTTAGAAGTCAATAGCCATTAAAGCTTTGACTGATTGTAAGAGAGATTGACTCTCGAAGTTTGTGAGTGAGTGAGTAAGAGAAGTTAGTGGAGAGCCCCACAATTCCAGTTGGATTGTGGAGAGTGGAGTAGGACCTTTGTCCGAACCACTATAAATTCCTGTGTCTTGTGTTCTTTATTTCCTGTTCTTTATTTGTGCACACCACTTCTAGTAAGGTTTTCTTTAAATCGTTTCCGCACACAAATACACAGCGCACAATTTTCAAAACCAGACGTTCTCTAAGCTGTCTGCTGTTTTTAAAATTAGCCTAAAATTTAAAAAGGTTTTGAAACCCCTCAAGTCTATTCAACCCCCCTTCTAGACTTGACTTAGGGTTTTCTTACTACAAAATCTGCCTTTGGGACCAACAAGTGGTATCAGAGCTGTGTGTCCAAAAGACCACAGCCTGAGAAAGCTTTTGGTGGTCACCTGGACAGATCCCTGAAAACTATTTTAGAAAATCGTGTGTGCATTTTATCTAACCACTTGCAGATATGGCTTCTTACAAGAAGAGCGGATCCAAGACAAGGAAGCTGCCTGAATTTTCCATTAAAGACTATGACTACTGGAAGTTCAGAATGGAGAATCATCTTGGAGCCATTCATGATAGGATGCTGGATGTTCTGGAGGAAGGGCCTATTAAATTCTACTGGGAAGTAGTAAGTGACGACAAGACTCCAGAAGCAGAGATCAGTGAAAGAAGGAAGCCAGAGAAGAAGAAGAGTGGACTAAATGATACTGAAAGAAAACTCTTCAACTTGGATCAAGTGACAAGAACTGAAATAATTGAGGCACTGTCAAAAGAATACATTGAGAAGATCAAGACCTGCAAGACAGCTAAGGAGATGTGGGAGAAACTCTCCTTAATGTGCGAAGGGACTGATCAAACAAAGGAGAATAAGCTCCAGGCTGTTCTTCACACCTTTGACACTTTCAAGATGAAGACTGATGAGTCAATTGATCAGCTTGATATGAGATTGACAAACATCTTGAATAAGGCAAGCTCTCTAGGGAAAGAATACTCAGAGAGAGAGATTAACAACAAAATTCTAAGATCTCTCACTTCTAGATGGAGAGTGAAGGTGACTGTGATCAAAGAGACCAAGAACTTATCTGAAATGAGTCATCATACACTGTTATCTCATCTGAAGGCACATGAGTTAGATATTCAAGAAGAAGACCAAGAAGATGAGACTCCAAGTTCATCAGCTACAAAGAATGTAGCATTCTCTGCTGCAGCTGATAGTCAAGAGAAGTCCTCTACTCCAGAGGACATGAGCTTAAAAGAACAACTTGCCTTGCTGACCAAGAAGTTTGACAAGATGTCAAACAAGTTTCAGAAGTACAGATCACATTGGAAGAAGAACAAGGGTGATTCTTCCAGGAGGTACCAGAATTCATCTGATTCCAGAAGACCATCAGATGAGAAGGAGACCAGGTACAAGTCTCCAGAGAGAAGGAGGGAACCAAGTCTCAAGAGAGGTGGTGATGGTGTTTGCTATTCTTGCAACAAGCCAGGGCATCTCAGCTATGATTGTCCTCAGCTTACACCAAGGGAGAGAGAGGAGAAGAGGATCAAAAGAGACCGTAGATTTGCTGACAAGAGAGCTCTGCTGGCAGAGGAGGAGAAGCAGGACTTCAGTTCATCCTCATCCTCATCTGATTTTGACTCAGAAGATGATGTCTGCCTTATGGCTAAGGTAGAAGAGGTAAATTCTCCTACCCCTTCAGTTAGCTCATCCTACTCCTCTACCTACTCTATGGAGTCAGATATACACAAGTTGTTATCTGATCTACAATCCTCTCTGAAAGTCTGTTCTAAGTTAGAAGAGGAGAACACTAGTCTGAAAGCCGAAGTTCAGAGCCTGAGACAGGATTTGGAGAGTGCTAGACTACTAGTGGCATCCTATGACTCACATGCTAGCAAGTCTGCTGACTTAATAGCAAAATGTGAGGAACATGAGAGGCTGATAGAAAAGCTGCTCTCTGAGAACACTGTCTTGAGTGAAGAACATAATCGGCTGACAGCTAAGTTTGATGAACTCTTCAAACAGAATGAACTTACAATTAAAAATTCACGGCAGCTTCAGCTGAAAGTGGATCAGCTGACTAAGGCAAAAAATGCCGTGTCTGAAATAGCTAAGTCCTCACAAACTGTGAATGATAAAAAGGGGTCTTAGTTATCCTAAACCCAAACCACAAAAGAAGAAGAAAGTGTTGACAGGCGAACTACCCTGGGATAATCAGGGAAATTGTCCCAAGGCTAAGAAGGTCGCCAGCTGGAGCAGAGGTCACGTCGCCATTCTGGACCAAGGCCAACACAGGGGAGCTCGGCAAGGTAGGTAAGGACCTCGCCCGAGCCCCCGATTGACGAAGGTCGGCACCCAGTACACCAGGGGAAAGAGAGCCGTGGGCGAGCTTCCCTACTCAAGAGGGAGCTCGCCCCCAGTCGAGGGGACCGAGCTGAAGTCCACGCTATACCATCCCTAAAAATCGCACAAGGCAAGGGAGCTCGCCAAGGACCTCGCCTAGCCCAAGAGCCCAAATAGCGGATGCATAAATAGGACGAATAGATATGTAGTAGAAAAGGGCCTGGTAAAGGTAGCATTGTGATGGACCAAGGCGAAGGTTACGAACCTTCGTCAACACCGGAAGCCATATAGGCTCACAAGGTGCCACCTCACACTTGCACACCTATAAAAAAGGCCTCTCTTTTGTACTATTACAAACAACATAATCATAACACAACAAATATTTTCTCTCTTTAAACTCTCTACTCACTCTCTCTATATTATCCAAGAACACACAATTCTTGGATTATTGTTTGGTAGAATTAATACATTGTAATAGCCACATAAGCAAACACCGTTAGTAAATTCTATCAACAATTTGGCGCTAGAAAGAGGGTTCGAGAACTAGAAAATTTGAGAGTAAAAAATTAGGGTTTGTTGAAGATTTGAAGGTGTTCTTGACCAAAGTTCAAGAACACTTGAAGATACACATACATCTTCATTCTTTTGACAAAAACCCAGATTCTAGGGTTTACAAATTCTGCAAAAGGTTTTCAAATGCACACGTGTACAAGAACCTCGGCAAGCCTCCCTACTGACCTCAGCGACCTTCCCCCGACGGAAACCCAAAATGCCTAAGGAACAGACCTCGGCAACCATAAGGAGGTGGAAGGGAGGCAACCAGGACCAGGGCGAGGGGGAAACCTCGCGCCCAGCTCCCCAGAAGAACAATGCTCCGTGACCTCCCCGGGTTTTGGTGACTCAAGAGGAGCTGAACCCCGCCCTAAGGGACCTCGCCAACAACCCCGACGAGCTCCAATGCACAATCGCAACTTTACAAACTGGCCGACCCAGGGCACCCGGACCCGAGGTTAATACAACAACCTCCACACCGAGCAGGAGGCGAGCTCGGCCCAAGCTTGCCAACACCTGGAACGAGCTGGGAAGGCCAAGGTGGTGGAAGAGCCAGCCATGCATGCTGGGAGAGCTTTGGCTTACACCGAGGCATCCGCCACTCACCAATCGCTAAGAAGAGAGGTCCTCCAGGGCAGGTTGAGACCGAGAGGTGAGGAGAACGAATGGACGACAGCCCCAGAGGGGGAGTCGGACCTACAGCCCCGCAGGTCCGCCCATAACCGACTGAGAAGGCCCGCAACCGATAGTTTGGGCCCACATGGCGGGTGCCAGTTCCGACCCGCCACGGAGGGGTCACCCCAGAGTGAGGCACATCGGGGGCGTGCGTCCACGAGACGCACGCCCTTCGAGCAACCTCCGCTGGAGGTGACCCACGACGATGAGCTGACCACATTGAAAAAGGCCGTCGAAATGCTACAACAGCAAGTAGTAGCCAAATCTGGCGGGCCCGATGCCACCACTCTCCCCGCAACTCCATTGGCGCCTACCATCCTCCAAGCACCAGTCCAAAAAAAGATCCACTTCCCGGTGATGTCTGCATACGAGGGCGAATCCGACCCGTAGGTCCACCTGGCCAAGTATGCAGTCTTTTGGCCAACTCACGCGGGTGTTCTTGGCCCACTTCTCCGGGTTTGGATCCTACCTTACCCAGAAGCACCGCCTCGTCAACATCCACCAAGGCGACAATGAGACCGACCAACAGTATCTGGAGAGGTTCGACAAGATACTGCTGGAAGGCAAACCGGTAAGCGAGGACACCAAGATCGTCGCAGTGATGGCGGGGCTCAAGAAAGGCACCGAACTCTGGAAGGAGATGCACCTGGCGTGCCCGGACACCTACACCAAATTCCAGCACAAAGCCGGGGTGTTCGTGGCCATGCAGGAGGCTCTCCAGAAAGAGGTCGGTACCTCGAAAAAGAAGAAGCCCTACGGGAAGAAGTTCGGGGGCACATACAAACCCCCCCGAAACTTGAAGGCTTTCGGCTACGAGGACGAGTTCAAAGAGAAGCTCAACCAGGTCCTTACTGTCTCCATCGACCATGTCTTTACTGCGGTCAAAGACAAAGCCTTGTTGGAAGAGCCGAGGAGGATCTGCCAGGACCGTGCGATGCTCAACCCCAAATATTGTGCCTATCACCAGTCGATCGACCACTTCACCAGTGAGTGCCGAGACCTCCTCAAACAGCTGTGGAAATTTTATGAGGACGGGAAGCTGGCCGAATTCGTGAAGAAGGCACCAACGAAGATGCCCAGGTTCGAAAGGAGGGAAGCCTCCGATGATGAGGAAGAGGACACTGGCCAACGTGGTCCTCAAAATAGGCGAAGGGGACTTCCCCAGCCTCAACAGAACCTGGAGCCCACTCGAGAACTCCTAGTTCTCAAAGAAGAGATCGGATATGCCGGAGGTCTCCAGGATGGGGGATCCTCCATTTCCAGGAGAAAGAGAAAGGCCAAAATCCGGGTCATAAACCAGGTCCAGGAAGGCAGCTCCAGCTCCAAGCCTGCCGCACAACCCACTGATGTGCTGACATTCTCCTCGGCGGACCTGGAGGGGGTACTGATGCCCCATAACGACTCGTTGGTGATAAGCGCCAACATAATGAACGTCCAAGTTCACAGGCTACTTGTGGACACCGGCGCCTTCACCAACATACTCTTCAAATCCACCCTAGATGCCTTAGGTGATTTTGAGTCGTACATAGAACCTAGCAATGCTAGGATAGTGGGGTTCAGAGAAGCTGTAACCGTCCCCCTAGGTACTATTAGGTTGAGCGTCCAGCTTGTATCGGCTGAGGACCCGGAGTGGAGACTGACTAGGTTAATTGATTTCCTTGTTGTCGGCCAGCAGTCCTCCTACAACGGGTTCCTTGGCCTCCCATTTTTCAATGAATTCAAAGTGGCGTATTTGACCTACTACTACTGTTTAAAATTCCCATCTCCGAAAGGTGCCGAAACCATCAGAGGCGACCAGAAAAAAGCCCGAGAGTGTTTACTCCAAATTAAAGATGGCCGGTTCAAGAAATCTGTGACGCAGGTTCACGTCCTTGAAGAGGACGTACAGATTCCCGTGGACGAGCCAAACATCCTAGACATCATCTCAACAGAAACTGAGTTGATGGAGGTAGACGACCTGCAGGAAATCGACCAAGTCCCAGAACCTGCGCAGGAGGCACAATCGGCACTAATCGGGGGAATAGAAGGGACCCAAAATAACCAAGTGTGAGAACTGGTGCAAGGTCCACAACTTGAGCCAATGGACATTGACGGGGTCCAAGATGGGGAACCTGCGGGAGGTTGAGAACCAGTGCCAATGGACGTTGATCCCGCATCCTAGATTGCAGAACCTCCCAGAACTGACGAACCCCCGGGCATACTGACAGTGAAGGAACCTACCTGGTTTGGAAGCCAAGCTGAAGACCTCGAACCACACCTAGGTCATGAACCTGCGCATATGTCACAGGAAGAGTGGGATGAGTTCATCAACGATCCGAGGTGGAAAAATAAAAAAAGAAAGGCCACCCCCATGGAAGAATTAACGGCACTCCCGGTGGACCCGGAAAGGGACTTGGAACTCTTTATAGGTTCCGAATTACCTGAATCGTACCGGTCGAGGATGGAGCTATTTTTGATGTCCAACTTGGACGTGTTTGCCTGGTTCCATGAAGATATGACGGGGATCCCGTTGGAGCACGCTTGCCATCGACTTAACATAGATCCGACGAGGAGACCCGTGTGCCAAAAGCGAAGAAAGTATGGACCGGACAAATACGCAGCCCTAACCACCAAAGTTGGGAAGCTGCTGGAAAACAAGCTGATCAAGGAAGTCTTATGTCCGTAATGGGTCGCAAACCCCGTCCCGATGAAGAAGCACAATGGGACGTAGAGACTATGTATTGACTTCACGGACCTTAACAAAGCATGCCCGAAGGACAATTTCCCACTACCTTACATTGATCAGCTTGTAGATAGCACTGCCGGCCATGAGATGATGACATTCATGGATGCTTTCGCGGGCTATCACCAGATAGCATTACACCCGGATGACCAGGAACATACGACATTCTACACCAACAAAAACATGTATTGATGGGAAAGGATGCCGTTTGGACTTATCAACGCCGGGGCAACCTACCAAAGGTTGGTGAATAAAATGTTCGACCAACACATCGATGAGTCTATGGAGGTGTACGTGGACGACATAGTTGTCAAGAGTTTGAGAAAGGAGGATCACCTTGACCACCTAAAATAAACCTTCAACATACTACGCCACTACAACATGAAGCTGAACCCCAAGAAGACAAGTTTCGGCGTACATTCGGGAAAGCTGAACCCGACGCAGGTCCAATGCATAATCGAGATGGGTGTGCCTGATTCCGTACCAAAGATCCAAAGGTTGACTGGGTGCATGGTGACTTTGAACAGGTTCATCTCTAGGTCTGGCGACCGAATCGCCCATTCTTCGAGGCAATCAAGGCAAACACGCGGAGGTACAAGGAAGCAGCTAAAGCTAACAAGCTGCACCTTAAGAATCACTTCGTGTGGACGAGCGAATACCAACGAGCCTTCGAAGATATCAAAGTATACCTGGCAGATACGCAGGTCCTATCGAAGCCAGTACCCGGTGAAAAACTATACCTGTACCTCGCCGCTTCGGAGGTGGCCATCAGCTCCGTCCTGGTTCGAGAAGAGGCAAAAACACACCTACCAGTGTACTACGTAAGCCAAGTCTTACACGAAGCTGAGTTGCGGTACACCCCGACAGAGAAGCTAGCCTATGCACTGGTGATGAGTGTTAGAAAATTGAGGCCCTACTTCTTCGACCACCCGGTAGAGGTACTGACGACATTCTCACTATTTCAAATACTACAGCGCCCAGACACCACCGGACGCTTACTGAAATGGTCACTAGAAATTAACCAATACGGTATAACCTATGTACCCTAAACAGCGATCAAGGGACAAGAGCTCGCCGACTTTATCGTCGAGCTAACTTTCCCACAAGATTCGATGAGGGGACGTATAGCTCCATGGCACCTCTACATTGATGGGTCATCAACCAGCACAGCAGCAGGCACCGACGTAGTCCCGATCATCCCGGACAGACAAGTCTTCACCTCCGCAATCCGGTTCGACTTCTGAGCAACCAACAACGAGGCGGAGTACGAAGCTTTCATAGCCGGACTTAGGTTATCATTAGATGTGGGGGCAACCAATCTTCAAGTTTTTGGAGATTCCCAGCTAATAATATCCCAAGTCCGGGGGGAGTACGAGGTAAAAGACTAATAGATGATGACCTACCAGAAGATAGTCGCGCATCTGATCTCGATGTTTATGCAGGTTTACATCAATCAGATACCGCGACTAGAAAACACACAAGCAGATGCCCTAGCCTGACTAGCTACCAGTAACGGCGAGGCCGAGGTCACGGAGGTTGTAATCACCAAGCTGAAGAACCCCTCGACGTCCGATTACAAAGTAAATCAGACCTCGAGTGGGGGGCAGGAAGAGGACAAAGACGGTGAAGATTGGTGCACTCCGATCCAAAAATACTTAAAGGACAGAACAACCCCCGAGGACACATGGGAAGCTAGTCGGCTAGTGAAACAAGCTGCCAGATATATGCTACTGGATGACCAACTTTACAAATGTGGATTCTCTCTACCCCTACTCAAATGCTTATCTAAGAAGCAAGTGTTCTAGGTGTTAGAAGAAATTCACGAAGGAATTTGTGAAAGTCAAGTTGGGGGGCAAGCTTTGGCATATAAGACGATCAGGCAGGGATACTACTGGCCCACTCTTCGCAAGGATGCCATTAGCTTCGCACGGAAGTGCCGAAAGTGTCAACTTTTCACACCTAATATCCACTCCCCAGCCAACCAACTGAAGTCGGTCTTCAGCCCGTGACCTTTTGCAAAATGGGGTATCGACTTGATCGGCCCATTTCCACCTGGCAGAGGCGGTGTAAAGTTTGCGGTTGTAGCAGTAGACTACTACACTAAGTGGGCTGAAGCCGAAGCACTTACAACAATAACACAGGAAAGGATGATCGGTTTCATATGGAAGAACCTGATCTGCCGGTTTGGACTTCCGCAATCGATCATCATGGATAACGGAAGGTAGTTTGACGGCCAAAAGTTGGGAGACTTCTGTAGTTCGTGGAACATCATGAAGCACTACTCGACTCCATACCATCCGCAGTCAAACGGCCAGGTCGAGGCTGTCAACAAAATCCTGAAACACATATTGAAGATCCGCCTCGAGGACAAGAAAGGAAGCTGGGCAGACGAGCTCCCGGAGGTTCTGTGGTCTTACAGGACATCATACCGAGCAAGCACCGGAGAGACACCATTTGCCTTGGCCTTCGGGACCAAAGCAGTAGTGCCAGTCGAGGTCCAGAATAAGACTTGGAAGGTGGTAGGATTTGACGAAGAAAAGAACGACGAAACCTTGGCAGTCGAAAAAGATCTGATCGAAGAGACCAGGGCTTCGTCGGAAATGAAAAATGCCACCTACAAGCGTAGAGCGGAGAAATACTACAATTCCCAGGTCCGAGATCAAAATTTCAAAGTTGGGGACCTAGTGCTAAAAAAGAAATTGATGACCCCACCGGGTGTGTTTGGATCAAACTGGGAAGGATCGTTTCGGGTTACCGCAGCTTGGCCGAATGGTACTTATGACCTCGAAAACACAGAAGGTAAGGCCTCATCATACACCTGGAGCGCAGCACATCTAAAGAAGTTTTATCAATAGACCAGGATTCTGTAATAGACTAGTTGAAGGTTCGCATCTGAGATGTTGATGGCAACCGATGTAAATTATGTCGCTGTATAAAGTTAGGAGTTTTTCTCGAGAAAATATTCCAACTCTTCGAAGGTTCGAGAAAATATTCCAACTCTTCGAAGGTTCGCGAAAAATGTCCAACTATTCGAAGCTTCGCAATACGCAAGGACCAAGGTCCCAAACGTTATAATCTAAAGGCTCAAACGGCAAAGGCCAAAGTGCCCCAGGTCAGCGAAGGTATCCTTCTTAAAGGATCACTAAGCGCCTACTGCCGAAAGTTAGGAAAATTCACGAAAAAGACAGAAAACGTCTAAGGCAAGGTTCACGAAACCCAATTGCCCAATGTAAATTAAACAAAGTACAACTCGCTACCCCGAGTAGTTTAAGACGAGCGATTCACGGCCCTAAGTGGTGTAAGACGAAGAATATGTACTACACAAGCAGAGGTACAATTTGTAGTCCTAAGTGACGTAAAACGGACGATTCGCTTCTCAAAAGCAGAGTAAGACGAATAGTTGAGTACCCGAAAAATATGAAGACGAGCCAATTAAAATTATAACATATGCATAAAAACGTAAGTAAACGAAGTTGGAACAAAAGGATCAATTCTCATTCAAAAGTACTTAGGAAACTTTCAAGTCAAAAAAGATACTAGAAAATTTTCCAAGTGTAAGAAGCTGTGCTAGCCACAAAGGTCGGCTAGCTGACCGTCTTTGAAGTGCTAAAGAGCTCCTTCTGGGCGAGCTACACATGCCCGGCGAGCTCAAGCTACTTAAACAAAAAGAAACTACAAAAAGGAGCTCCTTCTGGGCGAGCTACACATGCCCGGCGAGCTATGAAGGCTTGGTAAAAAATCAGAAATTACAAAACACTAATCTAGAAAAGCAATCAAAAAGCTCAAGTCTCTGGAGCAGTTGGGGCAGTAGGAGCATCGGCAGTGACCTCGGCGGGGTTGGCGGTGACCTGGCCAGCTGGAGGGGAGAGTTTGGGCAATGTCATGATATTGCCCTAAGCCCACTGGTGTCGAACCCCGATGTGCCAATCATTGTGTCCCACACGGCCTCCTGGAGTTGCTCGACGGTGAGTGGAGTTCACCCTTCCTTGTTGGCGACCTCCTCCTCAGTGGTGGTATTCGGTTCCGGCACGGGCACAGTGTTTATGATCTTGAAACGTGCCGGAATGAAGTCGAGGGGCACCCCGAGCTCGGGAAAGTTGCCTAAGTCGAGCTCCGTCTCATCGGGGAAAGGAACCCTATCCAAGCAGTTTTTGAAATCGCCGACAATGGCCTTCAGCTCGTCATCGTGGTGAGCTCGCGCCCACCAAATAGCCTGAATAACCTCGGCATAACATTGGACGAATCCTTTGTCAGAGGCCTCGGCCTTTGCAGCCATCAAGTCCGATTGAGAGGAGGCATCATTTCGAAGCTTGGCGACTTCGTTGATCTTCACCAAGAGCTCGCCCCTCAACCTCTCGCACTCCTCTTGGTCTAGCTCTCTTTCGGTCATGGTATGCTCGCCGGCCTCCTTGGCGAGCTTCTCGGCGAGCTCCTCCTCCTTGACCTTAAGTTTGGCATCCGCATCTTGCTGGAGCCCAGCAAGCTTTCGTTGGAGGTCGCCGAGCTGCTTGAGGGCATCCTGCTCGGAGGTCAGGGACGCAACAGCCTTGTTTTCGGCGAGCTTGGCCATCTTCTTGGCCTTGTCCAAAGACTCCGCCATTGCGATCAGATTCTTGTTCTTCTCCTGATGGCTCGCCTCAAGTTGAGCCGCCTGGTCGATTGCCCTTTGGTTAGCAAGCAGAAGCCCGCTTGCATAGTGCGTTGAGAGCAGGATATTTTCGACCAGGCCCTGCCCCTCTATGGTCGCCAACTGGGGGTTCGACCAGTGCCGAGGTACCTCGCTAACAGTATTCTGGGCAAGACCCGGAGGGAGGCTACGCATCGAGGTTAGAGAGCGAGATCGCTCGTAAGCGTGGATGGCCTTGTGGCGGTTCAGATGGGTGATGGGGGCATAGCTGTGAAATCACAACAGTTATAATCTGGAAAAGAAAAACATATAAGAAGGCGATGAGGATCGAGGCAGAGGTGGTGAGCTACTTACTAAGCTCTCTCGGGGTCCCAGCCCAGAAGTGTGTCATCGCTAGTTTGGATCCCAAAGGGAGACGAGGAAGGTGGCGACCTCTGGATAGGTGTGAACGCCATCGGAGTAGTCGAATGGGTGGACCCGCCTTGCACCGACCTCGTGTCAGCTCGCTCAGGGTGCACGGACACTTCATCATCGCGGGAGCCCTTTCGAGCTCTCTTGCAAGCTTGCGCATCATCGTCCCCCACTCGAGACCCGTCTCCTCGGTGGAGACTCCTTTTGGACTGGTGGGAACCTCTCTCAGTCGCGGCCCCAGCTCGCCCCCCACCTTGGTTGGTCCTGGCGACCTCCGCGGCCTTGGATTTTGGGGGAGCCTTAGACGACCCCTTCTGGGTCCCAGACTCACCTACCTCGCCCTTCTTCTGGGCGAGCTCAGCCTTTTTACTTGCATCTAATGCGAATATCGAGGGTGGGGCGAGCTTGTTAGGGTGAGGTGGACCCATCGCAAACCGGCGAGCTAAGATGTGGTAAGCCTCCGGGACCTCAACAGTTGGGAAGGCGACCCGACTACCGTCTGCAAGAAAGAAAAATTAACGGTAAACGGTTAGCATCTTGGGAGAGCTACCCCCCCATGGGCGAGCTTCAAAGAGTTGTAAACCTGGGAGCTTAGGACCTTAGACCGTAAGATGGTGGGGCAAAGTGTGGAGCCCGGCAAGCCTCAAACAATGGTGTTGGGTGAGGTGGGTGGTCTCCCGATCCTTTTGGCTCCTCAGGTAACAAACAGCCTGCACCACGTCGAACTCAACCGACACTTCGGGCTTCCCGCGGCTCGAGGTGTGGTGCTTCAAACCTGCAAAAGAAAGGAATTAGATTAGTAAATCTAATTCAACCCACGCACACCAAATAGGCGACCTACTGCTAGCCTCCCCGTATTCATCGGGGCTTGGAATTCGCTCCCCTCGCCTGGAGTAGCTTGTTGAAGCTCGCCAGTCTCCGCCCATGAAGACGAACTGTTGCTTCCATTCACAGACTTTATTTGGGAGAATCCCCAAGAACTTCTCCCCCGGGTGAGCTTTGAGGTAATAATACCCCTTGCCATCATTTGCTTGCCGAGTTACGGCGAGGAGCTCATTGAGCTCGGTAGTGGTGAGTCTGTTTGCGTATCCTTCCAACCAGAAGACCGCCAACGCCGCCAACAAGCTGATCCAGGCGTTGGGAGTGAGCTGAGTGATGGCGAGGTTGTTATCAAACAGGAACTGGCTAATGATCGGGTGCAGGGGCAATGTAAGCCCGGCCTTGAGGGTGTGTACATTGATAGCCGTCAACCCCTCCGGAGGTGCATCAGCTCGCTCATCCTTCCCGGGGGCGTACAAAAAGATGTCGAGTGGGATCCGGTACTTCTCACGGAAATGAGGAAGTTGATACTCGGTGATAACACTCCTGACGTCGCTGGCTTTGAAGTCCTATTTGTTCGCCGGGTCCTGATATTTTCGCTCGGGAAGATCGAAGCTCACCACGTGTTGGGCGACATACTCATCCCAGTCGAATGCATGGATAACCTCGGTGGGGACCTGATGCTCGATCAGTTGGGGCTCCGGGAAACCAATGGTGCGGAACCACTCAACTGTGTCTTCCTCGAGGTCGCCCCCTTCTTCGCCGACCTCGGTGGCCTCTTCACCAACCTCGACAACCCCCTCGTTGCCGCCTGCAGCTCTTTCCTCATGAGCGACCTCGTCGCCTTTCTCCCATACCTCGCGGTAGATGGCACTGGAGGCCCCTTCCTCCGAATCAGGGCGGACCTCGCCATGTAGCTTGCCAGAGTCTGGGCGAGCTACCGAGGCCATCTCGGAGCTGGAGCCGATCATTATCGGGGTTATTTGGGGGATCAACTCATTTTTAGTCAATGGCCATTTCTCGGGATTACAGTTCGATAGGGTCTCACTCGAGGCATTGGTCGACATGGTTTGGGCGAGGTCCAGAAAGTTCCAAGGTATACCCCAAAAGTTTCGGTCGCCGGAGTTACGGTGTATGAGCGGCCGGAAAAATAAAAAAACCACTAGAAACGTCCAAAGTTTCCAGAAATTTGGAGAAATAGGAAAGGGACGAGAACAATCTACAATAAGAAAGAAGAAAAGGAAGAAGAATTCGGATTCTACCTTGAAGAGCCTTCGAAAATCCATCGGTGCAATAAAAACGTTCGCCGGAAAAAAGCTCTGAGAATTTGAAGATGCGAAAGTGAGGAATGACCTTGCTTTCGCCTATTTATAGACACGGGGGTGAGGTCAAATATTCGAGGAGTTTAGGGACCATTTTGCAAAAAAAATTGAAAGATTACCATGACGGGCGTGGGAAACAGCGCCTAAAAAGGCATGCACGATGCCTTGATTCCCACACCACGTCAGCCGACGAACCATCGCGATAGCTCGGCACCTGCCCAAAGGTAGCTCGCCAATACTCGAGCCCTCATCCATGAAGATAAATCAGCTCGCCCACACACTAGAAGAATCATGATGTGCGCGAGCTGGGGGGCAAATGTTGACAGGCGAACTACCCTGGGATAATCAGGGAAATTGTCCCCAGGCTAAGAAGGTCGCCAGCTGGAGCAGAGGTCACGTCGCCATTCCGGACCAAGGCCAACACAGGGGAGCTCGGCAAGGTAAGTAAGGACCTCGCCCAAGCCCCCAATGGACCAAGGCCGGCAACCGAGTACACCAGGGGGGAGAGAGCCGCGGGTGAGCTTCCCTAATCAAGAGGGAGCTCGCCCCTAGTCGAGGGGACCGAACTGAAGTCCATGCTATACCATCCCTAAAAATCACACAAGGCAAGGGAGCTCGCCAAGGACCTCGCCTAGCCCAAGAGCCCAAATAATTGATGCATAAATAGGATGAATAGATATGTAGTAGAAAAGGGCCTGGTAAAGGTAGCATTGTGAGGGACCAAGGCGAAGGTTATGAACCTTCGTCAACACCGAAAGCCACATAGGCTCACAAGGTGCCACCTCACACTTGCACACCTATAAATAAGGTCTCTCTTGTACTATTACAAACAACATAATCATAACACAACAAATATTTTCTCTCTCTAAACTCTCTACTCACACTCTCTATATTATCCAAGAACACACAATTCTTGGATTATTATTTGGTAGAATTAATACATTGTAATAGCCACATAAGCAAACACCGTTAGTAAATTCTATCAACAGTGATAGTGGGTTAATCCGGGATCCTCGAAAGGGTAAGGGACCAACTGAGCCTGCATCTTTATCAGAAGGGCAAATGAGCAGAGGGACAGAAAAGATCCCAGCTGGGCAGAAGAGCACCAAAGCTCAGAAGCCTGCTGGTGATCAAAAGGTTCCAGCAGTGCAGAAGAGTACTAAAACTCAGAAGCCTGCTGGTAACCAAAATAAGTCCAAAGCTCAGAAGCCTCAAGATCAGAAAAGACATCCTACTCATATCAATGCTAAGACAAGGAAGCCTCAGCAGGATCAGCAGAGGAATGATAAGCCTGGGCCATCTCAGCAGAGTAAGCCCAAGCGAACCAGACCTCAGCCCTGGGTTACATTTAACGTAACCAAAATAGGCAAGCCTTCATAGGCTAAAGTATATGAGTCATTCAGAGGCTCAAGCCGAAACTACCCTTTTGAGCAGCCCACCTACAAGCCTACTGTTATCACTCATCGCCCCAGAAGAGATCCTCTGAGGGAGATGATTTTTGTGGACAAGTATGGTAGAAGGTTGAGATCTCCTAAACCTCATAAGGATGATCTCTACCTGTGGATCCAGAAAGTTGATACTAACAAATCAGGACCCAATGTAAGGGTACCTAAAGCCTGATTTCTTATTTCAGGCAAGTTCTAGCCCAATTGAGAGAGGAGAAGCCAAGAACCACGTCTGGTACATTGATAGTGGATGCTCAAAGCACATGACGTTTGAAAAACATCTCCTCCAGGACTTTGTGACGCTTGATGGGCCTAGTGTTGTGTTCGCTGACAATAATTTTGGAGTCACCAGAGGAGTTGGTACTCTGCTGATCAAAGGAACAAGAGTTGAGGAAGTCTACTATGTAGATGGGCTGATGCACAATCTTCTATCTGTATCCCAATTATGTGATAAAGGATATACAGTAAGATTCTCTAAAAACTCTTGCCTTGTTATTAACGATTTAAATGAGCAGGTGCTACTAACTGGCCTCAGAAGAGGTAATATGTATCTTGTAGACTTTGCAAGCTATCCAGCTGATTCATGCTTGGTTGCTAAAAGTTCAGCAGAGGTCAGCTGGCTTTGGGACAAGAGGTTAGGTCATCTCAACTTCAAGACTCTCAACAAGGTTACAAGGAAGGGTCTAGTCAGAGGACTTCCAAATGAGGTGTTTACATCTGATCAGAAGTGTGATGCCCATCAGAAAGGGAAGCAGAAGGATGTGCAGAGTACTGCAACAACAAAAGCACTCCAGCTGCTTCATATGGATTTATTTGGACCAGTCTTACCCCTTAGCTTCAGTGGAAGGAAGTACACATTGGTGGTTGTGGATGATTATACAAGATTCACTTGGGTAGTGTTCTTTTTCAAGAAGAATGAGACCATGGTCAAGATGCTGGAGTTGTTCAAGAGAATCCAGAAGGAGCTGGACCTCAATATAGTTAGAATCAGGAGTGACAAAGGTACTGAGTTTATTAACTCTGTTGTTTCTGACTATTGCAGGGAAAATGGTATTCAGCATGAGACATCAGCTGCCAGATCACCTCAGCAGAATGGGTTAGCTGAGAGGAGGAATAGAACCCTCAAGGAGGCAGCAAGGACCATGTTAGCTGAATATCAGACTCCTCAAAGATTTTGGGCAGAAGCCATCAACACTGCTTGCTACATCCAAAATAGATGTTTTCCAGTCAAGAGACATGGTAAAACCCCTAATGAGATGTACAAAGGTAAATCTCCTAACCTTTCCTTTGTCCATATTTTTGGGTGTAGGTGTTTCATCCATGACAATGGGAAGACTAAGTTAAAGACTTTTGATGCTAAGGTTGCTGAAGTAATATTCTTAGGATATTCTGGAAGTAGCAAAGCCTATAGAGTCTTTAACAAGGTTTCTCTTTGTGTGGAGGAAACACCCCGTGTTGTATTTGATGAGCTTGTTCATGAGTACCGCAAAGAGAAGTTAGCAGATGAGATGGATCAGCAGAATCTATCATACAAGCCAGATCTGATTAAGGTAGTGGTACCTAGGATTGAATCAGATTCAGATGATGAGCCCAAGTCAGCTGATAAGCTTTCATCAGCACCAGATGATGGCACAATGACTCCTGACACTAACCAAGGGGGAATGCTAGACAAAACCCAAGAGGAGCAGACCATGGCACCTCATAGGGGTAAAAAGAAGCTGTCTGACTTCCCAACTGAGCAGATCTTAGAAGATCCAAGTGTAGGTGTTCAGACCAGAAGAAAGCTAAACTTGGGTGCTCAGTTCAGCTGTTATGTGTCCCTGATTGAACCCAAGAACATCCATGAAGCTCTTGAGGACCCTAACTGGATTATATCTATGCAAGAGGAGCTAAACCAGTTTGCAAGACAAGAAGTTTGGACTCTAGTGGAGAGGCCCAAACATCAGAAGGCCATAGGCACTAAGTGAGTCTTCAAGAACAAAAAGGATGAAAATGATGTTGTGGTGAGAAACAAGGCAAGGCTAGTAGCCCAGGGGTATTCACAGTCAGAGGGGATTGACTATGATGAGACATTTTCTCCTGTGGTCAGACTAGAAGCCATCTGATTGTTTCTGGCCTATGCTGTTTTCAAAGGGTTCAAGGTATATCAGATGGATGTCAAGTCAGCCTTTCTGAATGGAATCTTGTCAGAAGAAGTATATGTGGAACAACTGCCAGGATTTGAGGTTGGGAACAAGGTCTACAGGTTGCAGAAGGCTTTATATGGACTAAAGCAGGCACCTAGAGCATGGTATGATACCCTATCACAGTTCCTGCTGGACAGTAGCTTCAACAAATGAAAGATAGACAAGACCCTCTTCACGAAAGAAGATGGAGATGATATCCTCTTGGTGCAGATCTATGTGGATGATATTATCTTTGGCTCCCCCAACAAGCAGATGTGTGATCAGTTCAGCAAGCTGATGACAAGCAAATTTGAGATGTCCAATGGAACTTTATCAGCCAAGCTAAGTATGCCAAGAACTTGATAGAAAAGTTTGGAGTCAGTAGCAGCAGAGAAGCTAAGTTTCCAATGATGACAAACTTTAGCATGGATCCAGATGAGACTGGTGAGAAAGTGGATCAGACTCACTACAGAGGACTTATTAGTTCTCTGCTGTACCTCACTGCCAGCAGACCTGATATCAGCTTTGCAGTAGGAGTATGTGCAAGATTTCAGGTAAACCCTAAGAAATCTCATCTGGAAGCAGCTAAGATGATTGTGAAGTATTTGAAGGGTACTTTCAATCTAGGCCTCTGGTACACAGCTGATGACAACTTTCAGCTGAGTGGGTATTCAGACTCTGACTATGGAGGGTGCAAGATTGATAGGAAGTCAACCTCTGGCACTTGTCAGTTTCTGGGAAGTAAGCTGATCTCTTGGTTCTCCAAGAAGCAGACCTCAGTAGCTACTTCCACAACAGAGGCAGAGTACATGGCTGCTGGTAGATGCTGCTCTCAGCTGCTCTGGATCAGACAGCAGCTGAGGGACTACCATGTGATCACAGAAGAGATACCCATCTTTTGTGATAGCACAAGTGCAATAGCCATTACTCAGAACCCAGTTCTCCATACCAGATGTAAGCATGTGGATATAAGACATCATTTCCTTAGAGACCATGCTGAGAAGGGAGACATCAAGATGGAGAAGATTCACACAGAGAAGCAGAGAGCAGATTTTCTTACCAAACCTTTAGCAGAGGTAAGATTCAGAGAATTAGTTGCAGAGTTAGGAATGGTAGATGGAGGAGCAGTTCTTTAGAAAGGGAGAAAAAGGTCTTCTAGATAGTCAGCTGGTGATCAGCTGAGGGGGAATCTACTGAGGTAATCAGCTGATCTGGTATGTCTCTTTAGTTCTTTCGTGCTCTTTTCCTATCTTGTTATCTCTAACTTGATTCAGGTATAAGTCATGAGACTCATACAAGGCCACTTCACCTCAGCTGACCCATGTCAGCTGACATAGAGGACCCAAATGAGCAGAAAAGATTTTCTAGAGGATTCTTCTTATCAACTGATCTTGCCACGCCAGCTACTCGATAAGTATACTCCTTTTATGTTTTTAAAATTAATATTTTAAAATCTTTTTCGAAAACTGATAAATCCCTAATTTCTAAAATTGATTTTAGAAAATTGGCAATCAAATCTTTTCAATTTCGAAAATTCCAGGATTTATTACTTTTTCCAAAATTTGGTGTCAGTGGTAATTAATTTCTCACCGCCCAAATTCCCTCACAAAAAGTTTTTAATCATTACCGTTTTACCAAAAGGCGGAATTTTTGGCGGCCAAAACCATTTTCGAAACCTGACACCTACGCATCACCCCTATAATTCTCAAAGGTCATTTAATCTGGACCATTGATTTATGTGATGCAATATACCAATCCATGATCTAAATTGATCGGTTTTATTTTTGGAAAAACTGCTCATCTTCTCCAATTAGTATAAATATCCTTTAACCATCTTTCTAAAAACTTTTCCACTCCAAAATCTTTCTATCTCCCTACTCTCTTTTCTGCAAATTTTCTCTGTGCTTCTAATATCTGTGTTAAAGCTATGGATGACAAAGCAATGAAGAAGATGCTCGAGAAGATGTAAGCTGAGATGTGTGTCGATTTTGATACGACACGTGTTCTAGAAATCAGAGAAATTCTGGATCTTCTTCAATCTCACAACCTGCGGACTTTCATCTCCATGGTGCCTCCAGACCACAAGACTTTGAACTATTATGCCTTCCATTTCTTGCTCAAGGCACAGTTCAGCGCTAACACTATTGGATCTCTTGTGGATGGTCTACCAATAGTTTTGTCCAAAGAAGTTGCTGCTCAGATCTTTGGGCTTTCCTCCACCGGTGTTCTACCTCACACGTACAAGGAATCTGAACACTTGATCACGTTCCAGATGATGGCCAGGCAAAGTCAGAGGAACAAGACCTCCAATTTGAAGAAGAATATGCTGAGGAGAAGGTATCGATTTCTGATGGATATTGTTAAAAAGGTCATTCTTGCAGAGCAAGGGAGTTTGGATGCCTTGACCAAACTCCACCTATGTGTGGCTCGCACCATTCTTGATGGAGCTCAAGCAGACTGGGTGAGTCTGCTCTGGTTTTGACTGGAGCAGGAGTCGAAGAGGTGTGCTTCTGAGATTGTGAACGGTCAGCAGATCTACAAGCTGAAGTCCAAATGTCCAATGGCTACCAAGATTACCATAATCTTGAGACATCTGATGCCAGAGCATAAATGGAAGGGTGAGTGGATTGCTGATTACAATCACTCAAAGTTTCTCAAGGGAAGCAATCTTGAAGTCCTGGGGGATGTTGATTCAGACTCAGTAGCTGATCCAGCAGCAGCTGCTCTAGGCCCTGCTGTTGAGACTAGGAAAAAGCAGAAGAGGAAGGCTACTGAGCCTGCTGGAGGGGGTAAGAAGAGTAAGAAGTCCAAGAGGGACACTACCCCAGTTCAAAGGAAGCTGTCCTTTGATGAGGATGATGAGGATGATACTGCTCCATTGAGCAGTTTGAAGAAGAAGTCTCCAGCTGCAAGACCCTCTCTGCTGGTGGATGAGCCTACTGATGAAGAAGAGGAACCAGCAGAGGAAGAATCAGCAGAGGGAACCAGCTTAGAGGAAATGCCTGCCTCTGACTTTGATGAAGAAGAGGAGGGTTCAGCAGAGGCTTCTGTTGCTGAAACTGAAGTGATTCATTCTTCTGAGGAAGAAGATTCAACCGATTCACCTATCGAGACTCAGCCAATCAGGTCAGCACAACCTACTCCCTCATCTGATCCCCCATATACACCCTCACAAACCCCTTCACCTCATGAATCCCCAATATCCCACCCCTCTACACACTCCACACCTCCAGCTGACCCTTCACCCCCACAACTCCCAGCTGGCAATGAACCAGAGGAGGTAGCTGCCTCTGGTGAGGCATCAGCTGACCCCACACCTCCTACCCAAGAACCCATAAACCTAGACAACCCTAACTCCCCCACTGAACTTGCCCAACAAGCCAGATTTTCCCACCTCCGTTCCAAAGGGCCCCTCGAATGCGGCATGGTCATGACTGCCCTTGCTCATCTTGCCCTTTACATTCCCGAAATAACCAATTACCCAACCCATCAAGATCTGCTGACTGATGGCCTCGCATGGGCTCAGGCAAGAGAAGGCCCAGTTACATTCTTCATAGAATTGCTGAAGGAGATGGGTGAAGCCACTCTCTCTACTTGAGAAGAGATACTGATGGATGTTTTGGAAGTTAAGGCTCCATCCCAGCTGACCTCTCCTGAAGGTCTTCGAAAGGTGGCTCAAGCTCTGCTGCTTAAGGATGGGGTTGCGCTGGATTGCCCGGAAATAGTGGAGTCAGACTTTATTCCGCCAGCAGAGGACTTCGAAATTTGCTCAGCTGATCAGGTGACTCTTGATATTTTAGATCAAATTAATTTACTTTGATGATCATATCAGGGAAGTCAGGGCAACTCTGCTGGCGGCCAAGACTGCTGCTCCCTCACTGATTGAGAAACATGTCCATCAAGTCCTGCTGGATCACAAGAACAAGCTGAGGGAAAGCCTTGAAGATGGCCTTTTAGACGGCCTCACAGAAAGGAGCTATACTTCACTCGCAAGAGGTTTGAAGAATAGGCTCAAGCATTCACGGATGAGGCCAAAGCTGCTTTCTCTGATGAGTATGAGAAGATCAGGTTACTTACTGGCAACCTGGAGAGAGACATAGCTGAGTGCAATGATGGTCAAGCAGATCTCAAAGCTGCTGTTGAGAAGATTCCCATTTCACTTCCCTCTTCGTCTGCTTTTGATGATATCAAAAAGGGGGAAGAGAAGAACTCAGCTGACATTGCTGCCCTGCAAGCTGAGACTGCAAGTTTGAAGGCTAAGATGGCTTCGCTGAAGGCTCTGCTGGTAGACAATAATGGTATTCTATCTGCCAGGATCTAGAACATTGAAGATTATATCAATGAGAGGAAGATAGCACAGCAGCGAACTCAAGAGCTGAGAGATCAGAAGATAGCTGAAGCTATGCAGAGGCAAGAGGAGGCTACTGAAGCTAGGGTAAAGCAGAAGCAGATCATTAACGTTGAACTTGATGAGAAGCTTGCGAAGGAACTGCAACTTGCTGAGAAGGAAACTCCAGAGTAGAGGAATAAGAGACATGAAAGGGAGATGAATGATCAACTGGAGAGGAGATATCAGAGGAGGTTGAAGAAAGAAGGAAAGCTACCCCAGTCGAAGAAGAAGGGTGGAAAATATGTCCGTGATCCGAATGATCCTCTGATTGATGGTCCGATCGAGATGTTTTCTAAAGATATGTCACCCGAGCAGGTTAGCATGTGGAAGACAATAAAGGCAAGGGCCTTTATCTAATTCTATGTGCTTAGAGGAGAAGACATAAGAGGAGAAAGAGAGAAGAATGCTAAGTTTAGAGCTTGGCTGGAGGAAAATTTCCCAATCTTCTTCAAGGCTATCTCTGAAATAATGCTCAGAGTGGACGTACAGCCAGAACTGCCAGAACTGGAGTACTTTCCCACACCTGTTGATGAAAGTGCTAATGTCCACTGGGTAGAGATTAGGAAAATTTGGTTGCATATGGTTACTCATTTTCTCTCAACCCTCCCTGATACATCCGCCTCTACTCTGAAGGCCATTGAGAAGAGGTTCCTTGACTGGATGCAGCTGCCCATGGACAACATGAAACCCTTGGTAATGTAATAGACCAGCTGAGTCAGTTGATGGTAGGATTATTCTGATCTTCTTGTAACTCTCTTTCTGCTTAATGGAGTGTTTATCTTTCCAGACAACTTCTTGTTGTCAGCTGTTCTTTACTTTCTGTCTAGGAGATCTTATCTAAAGATCATCTTTTCTGCCCTATTTGATCTTGATTTAAAATGTTTATCTTTTGAGATTAGTTGAGTTGGTTTTGATATCATCAAAAAGGGGGAATTTGTTAGGATATTCTTGTTAGATGTTTTGATGATATGATAAACCAATCAGCTTGTAATAGGATCAGCTGAACCTGTTAGTCAGCTGATAAATAGCTAGAATTAGATAGGTTTTAGTAAGGGGGAATCAACCTTGCTGCCTAGAAGATCCAAGGCTATCATAGAGAAGAAGACCAGCTAAGGCTCTGAAGACTTAGCAGTTTCCAGAAGACAGAAGACTTGAGCAGCTGACACTGGTTATCTGGAGTAGAACATCAGAAGAGTCAGATCAGCTGATGTCAGAAGACCAGCTGAGCATGTCGCAGACAAGGCAAGGACCAAGGATTTGACTCTAGACAAAGATCTAGATATCAGCTGAGGTGCGCACCAGCAGACTAGCACATCAGCTGAGGTCCGAGTACCAGCAGACCAGTACACCAGCTGAGGAGACAGATCAGCTGAGGTCTTGTGCTCCACCCAGATTCTACGGAATCACACAAGTGTTGACTTGCGACAAATGAGAGATTCTCAGAATAGAAGATCAATCAATCAAGGGGACAAACTTGATTGATTGGGCATCGCGAAGATTTCCGGGAATCATGAAGGTGATTCAATCAATCTCGATGATTGATTGAGTCCTAATTTATGGGATTTTAGATCTCTAGTAATTCCAACGGCTAGTTGATTTGAACCTATAAATAAGAGTTCCAATGAAGATTTCAAGCATCGATCTACACGCGTTTAAGCTTGCCGAAACTCTGTCAAAATCTTCACTCGCACTTAACCCTTTTTACATATCTACCCTATGTAAGCTTTGTAGAAGTTGTTAGAAGTCAATAGCCATTAATGCTTTGACTGATTGTAAGAGAGACTGTCTCTCGAAGTTTGTGAGTGAGTGAGTAAGAGAAGTTAGTGGAGAGCCCCACAATTCCAGTTGGATTGTGGAAAGTGGAGTAGGACCTTTGTCCGAACCACTATAAATTCCTGTGTCTTGTGTTCTTTATTTGTGCACATCACTTCAAGTAAGGTTTTCTTTAAATCGTTTCCGCACACAAATACACAACGCATAATTTTCAAAACCAGACGTTCTTTAAGTTGTCTGCTGTTTTTAAAATTAGCCTAAAATTCAAAAAGGTTTTGAAACCCCTCAAGTCTATTCAACCCCCCCTTCTAGACTTGACTTAGGGTTTTCTTACTGCAAAACCTGCCTTTGGGACAAACACAGAGTAATTACAATAGAAGATGATTTGGATTAAAGAGGAAGGCGAACAACTTGAAGAACCTTTAAAGAGGCGAGCAACTCTAGCAAAGGGAAGTGAAAGATGCAAGCACCTCGTCTAATTCCAGAAGAGGCTATCAACTCATAGAGTGAGCTGCTCGCTCCTAACTAGCTGGTCGCCTCCTAGAGGAGAAATTTAACTAGCTGCTTGCCATTTCAAGAGATGATCACAAGTTTCATGGGAATAACATTTTATTTTTATTTTTATGAGCTTTTTCTTTGTACTAATCCATTAAAGACACGATTAGGGACACATGTTGATCCCCTATAATGCGTGGCAAATGCATTGCCACCACCTGCGTGTATGTTTTCCTATAAATATGCCTCATATTCACAATAAATACATGAATTTTCACGTCCTCAACGTTATTCTGCCAAATCCCTTCCTGAAATAATACTATGCAATTCCAGTAATCCTTATTTACGAGATTGTTAGTGAAATTAAGCTATAAAGCCACATGTAAACCTGATTTACTATAATTTCATTAACACCGTACGCAAGATCATCGTGAGGATCTTTCCTTCAAAACAAAATGATGTCAATTCAGTCACTAGGAGCATGTCGAAGAGATCACAAGCTGAGTCTTCTTTAAGAGTTGACTCATCTGTGGAGAGCAAATCACCCTACGTCGCTAAAGATGAAGAAAGCAACTCAACATGCCCCACTGCACTTTCTATGTTAGATTTTTCATCAAGTGCATCTCTAGTAATGATGGCAAATGCATCAACCATTGAGGATCGACTTACTTGCTTGATTAGAGCTTTTGAAGGGCTCACTCACCATGTCAAGGAACAAGACTCCATGATCGCTAAGCTGATGAGCAGGGTGGACAACAGTGAAGCAAGCCACATCAATAGAAAATGAGTTGAAGGCCACGATGACGAGGAAACTTCACATCAAGCTGTAGAATCTAAGGCAACTACTAGAGAGCTACAAATCTTGGCAGATTAGGTATCCGACCAAGTTGATCAGCTCAAGGAGCTAATATTGAAGACGTTGAAGGAAAAGTTTGATGATGGTCCCAAGTCAACCCATAGTTATGCCAAACTCTATTCAAATAGGATTGACAATTTAAAGATGCAAGCTAGTTATCAACCTCCAAAGTTTTAGCAATTTGATGGAAAAGACAATCTGAAGCAGCATGTGCTCACTTTATCGAGACTTGTAATAATTCCGGAACTTATAGGGATCATCTGGCCAAACAATTTGCCGCTCTCTCAAGGGAAATGCCTTTGATTGATATACCAACTTAGAGCATAACTCAATTGACAGCTAGAATCAAATGGAGCATGAGTTCCCTAATTGTTTCTATAGCATGAAACAAAAGGTTAGTATGATTAAACTAACTAATACACGTAACTGGAAGGAAGAGCCCATTATCGATTATATCAATTAATGGAGAAACCTAAGCTTAAACTGCAAGGTCAGACTATCAGAGCTGTCTGTAATTGAAATAGGCATCTAAGAGATGCGATGTGGTCTCCGATACATCCTACAAGGGATCCAGACAAGAACATTCAAAGAATTGGCTACAAGAGCTCACCATATGGAGCTGAGAAGCATGATCTGATGGGCCATCGACCCATGAACCTCAAAGATTCATAGAGAAGTAAGAGACTAAGAAAGGGGACATGACATTCATCAAAGCATCACACAAGGAGGAAATGCAAATTAATTAAAAGACTGTGAAGTTCCAGAGGAATAAGGAAGACAAAACTGAAAAGGGGAAAACTATTGCTCCAGAAAGAATGCAAAGGAGGATAACCTTGAAAGAATTACAAGAGTGTTGGGACAATCTGAGTATTTTGATTAGATCCCAAAACCCCTGATGATTTGCCTAAGTACAGTAGTCAGGATTGTCTAGATCAGGATTAGTTAGGTTAGGGATTCAGTACAGGGGGAACGTGTTGAAGACTGAAGAGTGTTGGTGTCGACCCAATTATCTGAAGTCAGAAGTACATTCCATCCTATAGAGGTCAGAGTTAGTCTTGAAGATTGCCTGAACTGAAGCTGAAGTCCGAAGACCTGAAGATCCATCCTGAAGACATCCTGAAGATTCCACTGACTATTGATCCTACTGTGTACTCTAAGCATGCTCAAGTCAGGACTTAGTCAGTGAGGGCAACATAATCTTATTCAGGTTGAGTAACATCTTTTGATACTCATAAGTCCTAACTTGGGCTTTGTATCATTTACTGATACTTGTAAGTCCTAAGCATAAAAGTTACACTTGCTATGGGTAGTTGGCATTTATGTTAACACATGATACAAAGAGAATGTCAGTGGACTCCAATAAAGACAACATTTATTCCGAGTTAAAGACAAGAGACTCAGAGTTTAAATGTACGAGGATTGATAAAGTCATGTCGAATAACTAGCCGTTTGTACGAAGAGCCAATCGACTGGCGACACGCATGTACGGAGTCTGTGCAGCAGTTAATGTGGCATTCAATAAGTCTCAGAGTTGCAGGCAGCAGGCTCAAAATTTCCAGATTAAGCATTGGAAAAAGGCCAATAAGTACAACTAGCCTGCAACAATCCTAAAATAAGAAGATTTGGGTGGATCTCCTCCAACAGATCTATTTCAAATCTGCCTATAAATACAGAGGACCTTGCACCCATACAAGGTCATGGGAAATTTCCAAGTGAAAGCATTCTCAAGAATCCAAGCACTCAAAGCATACTTTGAACAACACTCTGCAATTAAGTTTTCCTAGTGTTGTAGTAGGATTCACTCTGTATTTGCTTAGAATCGATAACTCTTATCCTTAGCATTGTCTTGTATTGCTAGAGCTATCACCTAGTTGGAATCAGAATACAAACCCCTCATGTTGTGAGGAAGGTTGGTTAGAAGGACTGTGACTTGTAAAACCACCCAAGGGCTAAGTTCCTAAGAGAGGAAGGAAGTTATTCGTGCACCTTGGCACGTTAAAAACAAGTTCTGATCCTCAGTGGAAAAGGAACACTTTCTGTTAAATTAGGCCGTGGACGTAGGAGTGGGTTATCTCCGAACCACGTTAAAAAGTTCCTTGTGTGCTGATTTACATACTCGCTCAGGATCATATTGTCATTCATTATAAACTGAGCATTTGCATAAGTTTTAAAATTCAGGAGAACTCAAGTCTCCTGATACTGAACCTTGTGCACCAGCCTTAACCACCTTTTTCTAAGCAAGTCAGAGAAAACATGTTATAGAAACCAAAACGAGTAGAACTTAAGGGCTCACATTCCGCACACACTCTAGCTTACTGAGATAGCTGTCCAACTGACTAGCTTCCGAGCGGTCAGTAGGTTCGTTATCTCTACTAAGCTTCCGAGAGCACTACTCAGACTCAGTCCATCTGAACTCCTGACTGATCCGTCCCTGCTGCCCCTGCGAACCGTTAGATCAGTGTAGTGCATTCAGGATTTTCCTGACTGAGTTTGTAAGAGCATTTTCTGAAGATTTTGGAAAATCTGACATCATTATATTCCCCCATACACTGATTTACTCATTTTGGGACCAACAAGTTGTATCAGAGCAGTGGTTCAAAAGACCACTGACTTTGAGTACCGACAGTTTCTGAGGAGAAACTTTTGGTGGTCGTCTGAACTGATCTGTTTCTGAAACTTGCATATCATGGCATCTTCTAAGCACCTTGAAGGCAATCTTCCTGAGTTCTCTATTACTAACTATGATTACTGGAAATTTAGAGTTCTTACCCATCTCTATTCCATTCATGACCAGATGGACAAGGTGATCGAGGTAGGCCCAATCACGTTCATGACCAACCGATCCACCACCTGGCCTGTGTTTGGAAATGTCCTTGTTCCGCAAGCCAGAGATGAGCCTGTGAAGAAGTCCATGCTTACATCTGACCAGATTAAGCAAATCGGACTGGATAATGTTGCTAAGAACATTATACTCCACAATGAAGACGGCTAAGGAGATCTGGGATGCCTTGGCGGAGATGAGCGAGGGTTTTGAAAAGATTAAAGAGAACAAAAGAGATCTTACGATCCGAAAGTTCGAGGCATTCAAGATGCTGGATGGAGAATCCATCAATCAGATGGAAGCTCATTTCATTAAGATGATGAACGAGCTGGAAACCCTTGGGCAGGAGTTTCCCAATAGGGAGGTGTCCTAGAAAATCCTTATCTGTCTCCCTGAAAGATGGGATACATGAGTGATCTTGCTGAATAACACTCAGGACCTCAGGAACGTCTCTCACACTTACCTCTTCTCAGAGTTAAAAGCTCTGGAATTCGACCTTGATAAGAGGAAGATGAAGGGTGAGGTCAGTGAGGATGTGACTGAGGCGAGGACACCTGAGAAGGAAAAGATCGTGGGTCTGAAAGCTAATCCTGAGCCTGGATCCGGATCTAAGTCCCTGAGGGAGATGAGTAAAGATGAGCTTGCCCTGGAGTACAACCTGATGGCCAGGAGGTTCGAGAAACTCAACCCAGGATTTGGCAGGTATAAGAAATTGTATACTGATTCCAGGGATCAAATATATTTTAGCCCCAGAAGACCCAGCCCCCGGAGCGAAGAAAGAGGGGTGCTGATTCCAGGAGGGAACGCGAGGAGCCTGAGCACCGGAGAGAAGAGAAGAACTCCAGGAGGAGAGATGATGCTGAGCCCAACAGATCTAGCTCCAAACCTAAAAGATCATCAGGGAGCAGGAGGGACTCAGATGGTAAGCATTATACTAATAAGTCTGTTGCCAGTGATGCAGATCAGTGCTATCATTGCAAGAAGACTGAGCACTATCAGTATGACTGCCTGGAGCTCAGCGCTCGTGAGCGAGAGGATCGGAGAGCAAAAAGAGATCTCAGGGCTTCTGATCGGAGAGCTATGCTAGATGAGGATTCCTCATATTCTGATGGCCCAAGACGCTGATCCCCTGAACTCTTCTTCGATAAGGAGTATGAAGACCTCTGCCTGATGGAAGATGATGAGGTATGTTCTTCTGCCTCTTCTCCTGATCACGCACCTGAGCTTAGCTCAGATTCAGCAAGAGGTCTTGACCTTCAGCTCGCCTTAGAGCAATTGATGTTTAATTTTTTGAGGCTGCAGGAGACTCATACTCACACAGTTGATGTGAATGCTAACCTGAGCATTGAGAACGATCATCTCACTGAGACTCTGAGAGTTAAGGACACCGAGGAGGCTCTAAGACTAGTAAATCTTAAGGAAGAGCTACTTCATGCCCGTAATAGGACTGATGAAGCTCCCCTTGAGGTTGAACGACTGAAAGTTACCGTGTCCTCTCTCATTATGACTCGTGACATTGATCGGTTCCTAGTTCGGGAACAGTTGGAGGTTGAGCGGATCTACCTGTGTGAAATGCTCGATGCAGAGTTTCATACTCGCCTTAGGGCTCAGTGTGCTACTTTGGGTCTTGAACAGACTGCAAGGGAAATCGCTGACCAACTTTTGGTAGCTCCATACATCGCTGAAATTGAGTCCCTGAAAAAGGACAATCACCACCTGAATGAAAAGCTGGAGAAGTTACACAAGTTAGCCCTAGTGGTTGATGAGTCAACAATTATCTCCCAGCATACTGACGATGCTAAAGTAGTGTTGGGTTATGACTCAAAGAACCCTAAGGGCAAAAAGAAGAAAATAGGTACTTCAGGAAGTAACTCTAACAAGGAGTTTGTCCCTACCCAAACTAACGGCAAAGGCAAGAGTATTGCTCATCAGGATAACGGCTCAGGGAAGGAGAAACTACCCACTGAACTTGCCAGATAAATGGCTGAGGGATCAGGGCCAAAACCCAAGGGGAAGGCTCAGGTTCCTCACCAAGAGTCGAGGAAGAAGGACCAAGGGAAGCCTAAGGCTCAGCCCAGGAACCCTCAGGCCTAAAGGAACTCTGCTCCGAGTACTTCTCAAGCTTAGCCTCAGAATACTCAGGGAAGAGGGAATTCAGGCCGGAGGAAACCTCAGGCAAAGCCAAAGAATACTGAGGTCCAGACGCCTCAGGCAGGGCGAAAGACCCATTAGGGACGTCCCAATTCGTCTAGGAGAAGGACTGACCGGGTGGTTCCTGAAGGGCGACAGAATCCTGATTTCGAGAACACTTAGCCCAGACCTCGTATGCCAAGAGGTCAGGAACGAGCTGCTCCTTCCCCGGAAAACACTCAGCCCATTGCACCAAAGCCAAAGAGGAACAAGAGGCCTGCCCCCAAGAAGAAATCCAAGGCTCTTGAATCTCAGGCTAACACCCATACACCACCAACTTCCAAGACACCCAGGAAGAAGAAAACGGTGTATGTTGATGTTTCAGGGAGACATGTTTACACCTCTAAGCCATCAGAGTTGTTAAATAGATCTGGATCCCGAAGGGTATGGCTGACTCGATAGGACTCAATACGGATGGGTACCTGAGGCCTGATTCTTTTCAGGTCGCTGCGGGGTGCAAGAAGAGGAGGGAGGATCAGAAAAAGGACTGGTACCTGGATTCAGGCTCTTCCAGGCACATGACCGGATTTCGTGATCTCCTTCAGGACTATGTTGCAGAAGATGGCCCGCAGGTTACCTTTGGTGACAACTCTAAGGGTTTCACAAGAGGGTTTGATACTCTTGTTGTTGGTTTTGTCCGTGTGCTTAATGTATGCTATGTAGAGGGTCTTAGGCATAACCTGTTATCTGTCAGTCAGTTCTGTGACCGCGGATTTAGTGTAGAGTTTACCTCGAATATATGCATTGTTAAAGATAAATCTACACTGCAGGTTCTTATTACAGGTGTCAGGAGAGGCAACGTTTATTTGGCTGACTTTCAGAGCAACTCTCCTGAAACTTGTTTGGTTTCTAAGAGTTCCTCCGAACTTAGTTGGCTTTGGCATAAGCACCTAAGTCATTTAAACTTCAAGATTATTAACAAAATCTCTCAACTTTCTCTTGTAGAGGGTCTACCTAATGAAGTTTTTAGCAAAGACCACATGTGCGGAGCATGTCAGGAAGACAAGCAAACTAAAGCTTCATTCAAGGAGAAAGATGTCTTCTCAACTGACAGAGTGCTTCAGCTACTGCACATGGATCTCTTTGGTCCAATTACTCCTGTCAGCATGAATGGTAGAAAACATACCCTTGTTGTTGTTGTTGACTATTCCAGGTACACATGTGTTATTTTCTTGCTGAACAAGAAGGAGACTCAAGTCAAGCTTCCAGAGTTACTCAGGAAACTGAGTACTAAACAGAGTCAGAGCATCGTCAGGATCAGATCAGATCGGGGAACGAAGTTTATTAACTCTTATATAAATAATTTTTATACTGACCTTGACATTGCTCATGAGACTTCTGCAGCCAGGACTCCACAGCAGAACAAAATAGCTGAGAGAAGGAGCCGAACCCTGAAGAAAGCTGCCCGGACCATGTTGGCTGAGTCAGGACTGCCCAAGAAGTACTGGGCTGAAGCAATCAACACTACGTGCTACACTCAGAACCGATCTATGCTGAACAAACAACATGCTCAGACACCCTATGAAACGTGAAAAAAGAGAAAGCCTCACATCTCCTATTTCCTTATCTTTGGGTGTAAGTGTTTCATCCTGAACAATGGAAAAGACCAGTTGAAAGCCTTTGATAGCAAGTCTGATGAGGGAGTGTTCTTAGGATACTCCTCAGTCAGCAAAGCCTTCAAGGTATACAACTTTCGGACTCTTTGTGTGGAGGAAACACCTCTTGTTGTGTTTGATGAGACTGCATCAGTGTGTAGAAAACAAGTTCCAAGTCCTGACACTGAGGGGGTTACCAAGAGGGTGACAAGACTAAGCCTGAAGAAGAATCTTGAGTTCAAGGTCAAGTTTGTGCATGCTCCCATGGGATGGGATGATGATGACGATCAGGATGGACCTCAGGCTAACCCTCAGCAAGCCCCAGCCTCGGAGAATGTTGAGTCTCAGATGGAGGCACAGACTCAACCTGAGGTAATGACTATCGGTGATGATGCTTCTGCACCTGAGACAGTTACTGAGTCTAACTCTGTAGGGGGAAACAATGTCCCTGACATTGGACAAACCTCATGGAATGACTCAGTGTCCCCTGTTCTTGATCGTTCTACTTCTTTACTTGTTATTGAGACTAACATTTTAGGATCAGGTGAGGGAACGTCAGAAGCTGCTCCCAGTGCTCCAGTCAGTCGGAGGATATGGCTTACTAATCAGTCATTGGCAGATATCATTGGTGATATCAATGAGGGGGTTAGGACAAGGTTGTTCCATGGCGAGAGCGCTATGTTTTGCTGTTTCCTGTCTAATCAGGAACCTAAGAACATAGAAGAAGCTCTTGCTGACCCCAACTGGATCGTGGCCATGCACGATGAGCTCAACCAGTTTGAGCGGAATCAGGTTTGGGAGTTAGTTGATAGACCTAGGCGTCAACATGTTATTGGCACCAAGTGGGTCTTAAGAACAGGAGGGATGAGAAGAATGTTGTTGTCAGGAACAAGGTCAGACTGGTGGCTTAGGGATACTCTCAGGTCGAAGGGATTGACTAGGATGAGACCTTCGCTCCGATTGCAAGGTTAGAGGCAATCAGTCTGTTCTTGGCTTATGCAAGATTAAAGAAGTTCTAGGTGTATCAGATGGACATGAAGAGTGCTTTCTTGAATGGAATTCTGAACGTTGAGGTTTATGTGGAACAACCTCCTGGGTTCAAAGTTGGTGACAAGGTGTATCACCTGAAGAAAGTGCTTTACGGCCTGAAACAAGCTCCTAGAGCTTGGTATGATACTCCCAGTTCTTGATCGACCACGGGTTCGTGAAAGGAACAATGGATAGGACCCTATTTAGGATATCCGAAGGGGAGGACATTCTCTTAGTTCAAATTTATGTCGATGACATTATTTTTGGATTAGCGAACCTGAGGCTTTGTGAGAAATTCTCGAAGCTGATGACGAGGAAGTTTGAGATGTCAATGATGGGAGAGATGAACTTCTTCTTAGGTCTTCAGGTCAGGCAAACTGACTCCGGAATTTTCATAAATCAATCCAAGTATGCGAGGGATTTGATTCAGAAATTTGGAGTTCAGTTCAGCAAAGTCTCATGTATTCCGATGAATACAAACGAGAAGCTGGATCCTGACAAGGAGGGGACCTCAGTAGATTAGACTGAATATAGGGCACTGATTGGTTCATTGTTGTACCTGACTGCAAGTCGTCCTGATATCACCTATGCAATTGGAGTGTGTGCGAGATATCAGTCTGATCTGAAGAAGAGTCATCTAGAGAGTGCCAAAAAGATTCTGAAATACCTTTAGGGTACAGTCAATTTAGGACTTTGGTATCCCTCTGATGACAACCTAGAACTGACATGTTATTCTGATGCTGATTACGGAGGCTGTAGGATTGATCGGAAATCAACTACAGACACATGTCAGTTTCTTGGAAGCAAACTGATCTCTTATTTTTCTAAGAAACAAACAAGTGTTGTAACGTCTACAACTTCCGTGTATATGGAGGCAGACAGTTGTTGCTCCCAAATTCTTTGGTTGAAGCAACAACTGAGAGACTACCAAGTAGAGGCTACTGAAGTCCCAATTTATTGTGACAATAACAGTGCCATAGCCATATCCAAAAACCCAGTCTTACACACAAGGTGTAAGCATGTAGACATCAATCATCACTTTATAAGAGATCATATTGAGAAGAAGGATATAAGGATGGCAAGGATCCCTACTGACAAATAGAGAGCTGACATCCTGACTAAGGCTTTGCCTAAAACCAGGTTTGTTGAGTTGTCAGTAGAGTTAGAACTTCTTGACCCTGGCTTAGAAGATTCAATATGAATCTTAGTTCAGGAGTGAACAAGTTCAGGAGGAATGACTAACTCAGGATCAGAAGGATGGTTTGTGTAGAGAGAGGTGAATGGCGGTCAAGGGGAACATACATCAAGAGAAGATCTTCAGGTTTAGGATGATTAAGGTTCAGGACTCAGAACTCAGAGCTTGTCACCCTGAACGGTCATAAGTGGTATCAGTCAGATAATTACATTTGACTGACTAGTATGCTTGTCTTGATTTATTTATTCATCATGACATGCTTGCATCATCTCTGATTTTGTTTGTCGTCTTGTCAAATCAAAGATTTTTGTCTTACAATCCCAGCCATTTATTTAATATTCAGTTATTATTTAATGCAATTATTTGAATTAAATATGGACATAATCTGACGGGCATTTAATGCAAAGTGGGTGGGAACAATTTTCTATAAATTTTTTGAATTATTACTTTCAGAAATCGAAAAGACACTTTTTCCAAACATGCCGCTTTAATCTTGATCGTTGAATCTTAAGAGTTGGTTTTTCTTAACCGCCTGATTAAACTGAATGTTTAGTATAAATAGGAGAAGATATAGACATTGCATTCTTTATGCACCCAAAATATTTCTTGCTATCTATACTCTCTCTCTCTCTCTCTGCAAACTAACTGTTGGTCCCTTAAATGGTCAAGGTCTAGAGTGGGGGGGGGGGGTGAATAGACCTTGAAAATAAAAACAAGTTTTCAAACTTTTCAAAAAGAAATTCTAGAACCTTACATCAACCTCTCTTTAAGTTTAAAAACAGTGAGTCTACAAGAAGATTTATGGACCACAAAGGATACAGCTGTGGACTTAAGAAGTCTACAGCTGCAGAGTTATAACAGTTGCAAATAAAGAAATATCAACTTGTAGACAAAATATCAGAGGGGTTGTCACACTTAAAAGTGTATTGAGAAACCACTAATGTGCAGCGGAATAAAGTGTAGGTGTTAATGAATAACAATATGAACAAACTTAACAGCTGAGTGACTTAGATAAGTCTACAGCTGAAGAGTTCAGTTCCTTTGTGAAAAACACAAAGTTTTTATGCAGTAATTTAAAAGAATGATGTATGTAACAACAAAGTAAATATCCAATACAGAAAATAAATGAACAACAGAAAAGAAACAAGGGTTTATAGTTGTTAGGATTTCTGTGTTAGATGTTTTGATGATATAATAAACCAATCAGCTTGTAATAGGACCAGCTAAACATGTTAGTCAGCTGATGAGTAGTTAGGATTAGATAGGTTCAAGTGAGGGGGAACCTACCTTGCTGCCT
>JAPKLY010000963.1:0-23869 GCA_026898435.1 Prunella vulgaris
GCCCGAGCAACTCTCAAGATCAAAAGCACTTTGGAGTCCAAGAGTCATGCTCTTGACTCAGTCAAGAAACTTCAGTACAGCAATCGGAATATTAATGAGCAACTGAATGTGGCTACTGAAGGCATTGCTTGTCTCAAGGCTGAGAATGTTGACGTGCACCAGAAGTATAATGATTCCCTGGACCAGGTTATGGAATTGAAGAAGGAGAAGGCTGCACTCTAGACTACTGTGGAATGTATGTACACCGAGGAGAACATGTTGGAGCAGTTGCATGATGCGGCCAACTTCGGATTTCTCTGTTCATATGCTGAAAGCATCCGGACGATCCGTACTACTGTGGGAGAGGGGACAGAGGTGTTTGAGCAGATGAAGAAGAAATTTATGGACTTCCTTTTGCTGATCTTGTAGAGTCGGGTTTCGACTTGGGATTTCTTGGAGAAGGATATACCATCATCCGGCCCGGAGTGTCAACTCAACCTGCCCCGGATGCTCCGCAGACTGCTGTGGTTGCCGAGACCTCCCTCATTGCTCCGGGAACTGCCGATGCCGCTGAGGCTTCTATTGAAGAGGGTAGTCAGGAGAGGGAGAATGAGATTGCCCTGTCTTATATTCAGACTCCTCCTGGTGATGATGCAACAACTCCTGAGGTTCCGCCATCTGATGCCACCGACACCGCTGCTCACACTACATATTAGGGTCTTTATTTTATTTGCCTGATGTCTTGTCTGTTTTAGACATCATTTTTGCCTTTTGCCTCTTTGCTTCTTATTGCACTTTTATTTTCTGTCTTTTCAATTCAGAATGTTGTTTGAACTTCTGACTTTCTACTGTACTTTCTTTTCTTTACTTCAATCAATGATGTTATTTCGATGCACACGTTTTATTTTTAATGAACTCTAATGAAATGTTATTTATGTCTAATCATCGCCTTCCGCGTCATGGGTCTTTAATTTGCTTCGTTTTGCCTCTTTTTGGGCACGAACATATAAGACACTCGCGCGGGAATAGGCCATCAGGAAGCGTTCACTTCGTCCTCGGGAGCGTATCTGCGTCCCTTAGGTGGACATGAAGCGCAGCCCCGGTATTACCGGGTACATCCACTCTGCTATCTTCTGGATCGTACGTAACGTCCTCTGGAGGATCATCTCTGATGCACACTCAGGTCCCTCACATATGGTCTTTCGGGGCTTCACACTCGATTCTTATTCGGGAGTAATTAGGCGTCTTAACGCCGTAACCTTTCAACCTAAGAAGAGCGTTGGCATGCTTGTGCTCTTACTGGTGCAGGACGTACAGACATTGTAAAATGCCATTTTATTTCTGCACGAGGAGCGTGCTCAACAAGCAGAGCCGGAGCTCCACCCGAAGAGCATTAGCCCTCTGTAGCCACGTAAAGTTAGGCGAGTTCGATTAAACCACGACCCAGTTTTCAAAAAAGACCATCTATAACATTCATTATCTGTTCTGAAACAAAATGTACATTATACACCCTTTCTTGATAAAACTTCTTCAGGTGGGCAGCATTCCACGTGTTTAAAGATGGTACTCCGTCCATGTCTTCCAACTCGCAAGTCCCATTTGACCAACTTTGCGAAACACGAAATGGTCCTTCCCAGCCTGGTCCAAAAGTTCCGGATGGAGTGGATAGGATTTTCCGCAAGACTAGATCTCATTCTTGGAAACTTCTGGCCTTGACTCGCGCATTGTAATATCGGGTAGCGTATTGTTTGTATGCTGCATTACGTACTTCTGCTGCCATCCGCTTTTCCTCGAGAAAGTCTTTTTCGATCACGATAGCTTCGTCATTCTCTTTCTCGTCGTACATACAAACTCACCACGTTGGATTCTGCTTCCACTGGTACCATTGCTTCAACATCGTACGCCATTGCGAATGGAGTTTCGCCCGTACTTATTCTGAATGACGTGCGGTATGACCACAACACTTCCGGGAGCTCTTTCGACCAACTTCCTTTTTCTCCGTCAGGCGAAGTTTCAACGTCCGCTTGATGATTTTGTTAATAGCTTCAACCTGACCATTGGACTGTGGGTGATACGGGGTCGAGTAATACTTTTTTATTCCCCAAGTATTACAGAACTCTCAGACTTTCTTTCCGTCGAATTGTGGCCCATTGTCTGTTACGATTGATCGCGGTATGCCGAATCTGCAGATCAAATTGTTCTAGATAAAATTAATCATTTTCTCCTGGATGACTGTCACCAGCGATTCGGCTTTGGCCCATTTGGTGAAATAATCCACGGCAACCACTGCGAACCTTACACTTCCCTTCCCAGGTGGGAACGGTCCGATGATGTCGATACCCCACTTGGCGAATGGCCAAGGGCCGTAGACTGCTTTCATTTCTTGTGGAGGAACATGAATGTTGGGGGCAAACACTTGGCATTTTCGGCACTTTTTCTCAAATGAAATGACGTCTTCTTTCAAGGTAGGCCAGCAATACCCTTGTCTCATGGTTTTATGCGCCAGTGCTCGTCCTGCAACATGACCTCCGCATATTCCCTCGTGGATTTCATCGAGAATTTCCCATCCATTCTTCCGTGAAACGCATTTGAGTATGGGTGAAGAAAATCCTCTCGTGTACAAATGGTCGTCGATCATTACGTAACATGTTGTCTGCTTGACCAATCGAACAGGCGCCCAAGGATCTTCGAGTCGTTCTACCGTGGTCAGATACTTTCTCAGATCTGTTCTCCAGTCGTGATCTTCCTCGTCCATCTCCTGCCCCCCATTCAAAGTTTGATTTTTCTGATAATCAAATGTTGAAGAATTGTCGAGTCGGGTAATGATGAGTTTTGTTATCTCCGTTGCCCCCTAGCTGGATGCTAATCGGGCTAAGGCATCTACCTGAGTGTTCTCAAGTCGAGGTATCTGTTCAATGTATGCTTGCTGAAATATTGATATCAGATGAGCCACTATCTTCTGGTATAATATCATGTGTTCGTCTTTGGCTTCAAATTCTCCTCGGACTTGAGAAACTATGAGTTGTGAGTCACCAAAAATCCGTACTTTCTTAACCCCGATCGCTAATGCAAGTCTGAGTCTGGCAATCAGCGCCTCGTACTCAGCTTCATTGTTGGTCGCCAGGAAAGCAAATCTTATTGCTGCCGTGAACACCTGTCGGTCAGGGCTTATTAACACCACTCCTGCCCCCGACGCTAAGTTAGTAGACGAACCATCTACATACAGGTGCCACGGATGTTCAAGATCCATTGTCAGTTCAGATGGATAAGTTCGCTCTACAATGAAGTCGGCCAGAGCTTGTCCCTTGATCGCCGTTCTTATTGCGTACGTGATGCTAAATTGGCTGATTTCCAATGACCATTTTAGCAATCTTCCCGCAGTATCAGGGCGATGTAGAATCTGCCGTAATGGGAACGTCGTGAGTACTTCTACCTGGAGGTCGTAGAAGTATGGCCTCAATTTGAGTGTGCTCATGACCAACGCATATGCCAGTTTCTCCGTTGGAGAATACCGGACTTTAGCCTCATGTAGAATCTGACTGACATAGTAGATCGGTGAATGCAACTTGCCTTTGGTGCATACCAGCACCGAACTTATTGCTATCTCTGATGCAACGAGGTAGAGATAGAGCTTTTCACCTGGAATTGGTTTGGATAAAATCTATGTACTGCCTAGATATTCTTTGACTTCTTCGAATGCTCTTTGGCAATCTCTCGTCCACATGAAATTATCCTTCTTTTCTTCATGGCTTCAAAGAATGGCCGACATTTATCTCCAAAATACGAGATAAAATGATTCAATGCGGCTAAACATCCTGTAAGATGATGAACTTTTTGAACTGAATCAGGAGGTTTCATCTCGATTATGCCTTGGACTTTGGTTGGATTCACTTCAATTCTGCGTTGACTGACCAGATGTCCTAGGAACTTTCCCGAATGAATTTTGAAACTGCTTTTCTTCGGGTTAAGTTTCATGTTGTAAGCGCGGAGTATCTCGAATGTTTGAGAGAGGTGTTCAAGATGATCTTCCTTGTGCAAGCTTTTTACAACGATATCATCCACATAGACTTTAATGGAGTGGCCGATATGTTCATTAAACATCTTGTTCACCAATCTCTGATAAGTGGCTCCAGCATTGATCAAGCCAAATGACATTCTGTTCCAACAATAGAGATTCTTGTTGGTATAGAATGCGGTGTGCTCCTGATCGTCGGGATGTAGCGCAATCTGGTGATATCCCGCAAAGGCATCCATAAAGGTCATGAGTTCATGCCCTGCAGTGTTATCATCCAGATGATCAATGTGGGGGAGTGGAAAGTTGTCCTTCGGGGCAGGCATCATTCAGATCGGTAAAGTCGATACAGAGTCTCCATGTGCCATTGAGTTTACGAACAAGGACAGGGTTCACAACCCATTGTGGGCACAAGGCTTCGTGTATCGACTTGTTGTCCAGCAACTTCTTGACCTCTGTCGTTAATGCTTCATACTTATCAGGCCCAAACTTCCGTCTTTTTCGGCAAATCCGTCTGCGTGCTGGATCAATATTGAGTCAATGACAGGCATGCTCAGTTGGGATGCCCGTCATATCTGAATGAGACCACGTGAAAAGGTCCAGATTATTTTTCAAGAAAGCAATCATTCTCGTTCTGAATGGTTTAGGCAGTTCAGATCCGATGAATAGTTCTAGATCTTCTTTGTTTGGATAAGCCTGGATAGATGTTAACTCTTCCATCGGTGTGGCACGTTTTCTTATTTCTTTCCACCTCGGATCTAAAATAGGTCCATCCATGTTCAGTTCATCTTCTATCTCCATCGGTTCACCGTCAAGCCTAGGTTCGAAATCTTGGCTGAGTAGGTAAACGAACAAATCGGTGGTCTTTCTGGAAATGTGAAACAAAAGTTTTTCCCTTGCATCTCGGTTACTTTTACTTTTTCGTTATTTCGTAATCTCCAGGGTATGATACCTCGTCTGGGCATTTGCCCTCGAGGTGCCTTCCAGACTCTGATTTCCCTAGGATTTGCACAATAGGATTAGGTACACTCTCTGGTACACAAACTGGATTATCAACCTCCATTGGTTCTGCTTCCACTTGGGAAGCACTCAATGTCTCCGGTTCCAGTTTAGCGCATGGGGGAGGACTTTCAATCATGTGTACATAGGTGACTGATGGCGTGTTCTGAAGCAAACATTCACGGGCTTTCTTTTGATCGCCCTTTATTGTGCCAGCTCCATTCGGTGTCGGGAATTTGATACAATAGTAGTAAGTCGAACAGGTTGCTTTAAATTCATGCAAAAATGGTCGGCCGAGGAACCCATTATAGGAGGATGGCTGGTCTACAACGAGAAAATCTACTTGCCTCGTTAGCCTCCTATCGAGATCGTCGGCCGATACAAGTTCAACATATAAATGGATCGTGCCTAGGGGAATAGTAATTGCATCCCCAAATCCTATGATCCTGTGATTACAATTCTCGATATAGGATTCGTAGTCCCCTATCTGGTCCAGAGTACTCTTGAACAGAATGTTCGTATATGCTCCAGTGTCGACCGACAATCTGTGAACTCGCGCATTCATGATGTTCGCACTTATGACCAAGGAATCATTATGTGGAGTTATAATTCCTTCCAAGTCCTTCTGTGAAAAAGTCAGCTCTACAGTGGGCTTGGTAGAGGGTCCTGCTTCGGTTTCCTTTATCTGGTCAATGGCACGCAACTCAGCTTTCTTTTGCCTCTTCGACGGAGGTGACGTTCCATCTGTACAGCCGCTGGCTCGGCCAACCTCGGGTTCCAAAACAAAAACATCCCACACTGGTCCTGGCGGGGGGAGTATAGCTTGCTGCTCTCGCCAGTATCTCGGTCCGGCATCTTCTTCATTCTCGTTCTCGCTAATTTTTTCATTTGCCCTCTGATCGGGCACACATGGTCTTTTTCCTGGTGGTCTTTTCACAAACTCTGACAACTTTCCTTCCTCGTAAAACCTCCACAATTGTCTCAGCAGATCTTGGCACTCACTCGTGAAATGCCCCATTGCCTGATGATAGGCGCAGTATTTATTCGGGTTCGTTCTCTTCGGATCTACCTTGAGCTTTCTCGTGAGCGGTAGTACCCCATTTCTCTTGACCGTGTTAAAGACATGTTCTATGGACACGGTTAGAACCTGGTCAAGTCTTTCTGCCAAATCTGCTCCCTCGAAGGATTTCAAATTTCCGGGGTTTCGATATCTTGCCCCGCATTTCCTGAATGTCACTTTCGGTGTTTACTTATCTTCTCCCATCAATTTCTTCAATGCTTTTTGCATGGCCACATAGATCCCGGCCTTGTTCCGAAACTCCGCATAAGTCTTCGGACACGCAAGTTGCATTTCCTTCCACAGATCTGAACCTTTCTTTAATCCCGCCATCGCGGTAATCACCTTGGTATCCTCACTGACTTGCTCTCCTTCCAACAAAATCTTATCGAACCACTCGAGGAATTGGTGGTCAGATTCCTCCGGTTCCTGGGCAAGATTCACCAGTCGATGCTTCTGGGTAAAACAAGACGCTGCTCCAGAAAAATGTAATAAAAATTCTCAGCCCAATTGCATGAAAGAAGTGATCTATGTAGGGGCATCGCGGTGAACCATCGGTGTGCATGATCCCCAAGTGTGAGAGGAAATTTTCTACACTGGGTCGCATCAGATGCTCCCATGGAAATCATGTAATCGGTGAACTTGGACACGTGCACCTTTAGGTCAGAAGTTCCTTCGTACAAATTGGAGGCCGGGAACTGAATCTTCGGCTGAACATGTGCCGAAAGTATCGCTGCTGATAGGGGTAAAACTGGGATCTGTACCATTGAGCTGCCTTCCGGGTGTAACGAGACTTTGGCCTGAAGGTCTTCGATGACCCTCTTCATGGATCGTAAGATTTCATCCGAAGCCTCTACACCTCGTTGGGGTAGCCGTTCCTCTCGCTCTGGGCGAGGGGAGCAGGATACCCGGTCACTCGGGTGTGACCTCGCTGGAATCATACTGGTCTTGTGTATGCCTTCAGGGCCGAGCCTCTCCACTGCCGGTGAACGCAGTCTTTCCCGAACTGTATGCTACCTTCTCTAATCTACCTCTGGTACTCTGCTTGGTCTCCCTGGGTCTATCTCTGGTACTCTGTTATGTCTCCTCTAGTCTACTTCCGGTGCTCTACTCGGGGGTTGATGGGCCGATAGGGGTTGGCCATGCGACTTGTACTCTCGTCGCTCCACAGGTCTGCTTTGTGGAGTTCCATAACTTGACTCATCCATCACGCTCCGTGCTCTTGCCCCTTGCGGGCCTAACCGGTCTGCCATCTTTGGCCCCAATCGATCAGTCACCTTCTGCTTCCCACGTTCCTCACGCCTTCTTCTTTGTTCACTCTCAGCATCGGTCTCTGGTGGACGCTGATCGACCTGTTGAAAAATAGGCCTCTGATCAGGTCGTGTTCCAGAGGGTCCGGCTGCACCTTGCTGCTGTTCTTTCAACACTCTACAGAGGGCCGTCACTCGTGATATGTCTTCAGGGTTCTGCAAGAATGGGAGCAGTTCAGATAATCCCTACATATAATTCTGTCCCACTTGAGCTGCTGGAACTCTAGCTGGTTCGGCTTGTTGTCGATTTCCTGCAACACCCTGAATTGTCGTTGAGTGTTCAGGTGTCGGGGTCCTCTGATTCGGCTGATCATTGTTCCTCCCGTGAGATGTCATCCTTGGTTGTGATACCTCCCTCGACATTTTACGTAATGTCACCTGCTTTCCACAAAGCAGGTTAAGCTGTTATTTTGCCAAATAAGTAGCTGGGCGAACAGGTGAAAGTGGCGAACAGCTGAACTGGCGAGCAGGTGAGCGGAGCAGGTGAAAATGGGCGACCAGGTGAGATCAGGCGACCAGGTGAAACAGGCGACCAGGTGAACCAGGCGAACAGGTGGAAAAACAGGCGACCAGGTGGAAAATAGGCGACCAGGTGGGTTTTCATCAAGTTTTCAAGCGAACAGCTTGTGCTCCTTCAAACCTTCAAGCGAGCAGGTTGTGTTCCTTCAAGTATTCAAGCGAGCAGGTTGTTTCCCTTCAGACGAACAGGTGGTGAATCTTCATCCAGAATCCAAATTTTACAGTTTCCACTTCAATATCCCACAAAATCCAGCAATCAGAGGTTCAAGCCCTCCTTCTAGAGCCAATTGTTAATGAAATCTCCGCAACGGAAGCATTTATGTGGCTTTTAGATGCGATTTCACTAACAATCAATCAAAAACAGTTTAATGGAACTGAAAGTGCTTGATTATGAGAAGATTTTGGCAGAGCTTCGCTAAGGCTAAGAAAACTTGCATTTAAACAAAAATGGGGGCTATTTATAGGCATTTCTACTAGCAGGTAGTGGCATGCACTTTGCCACACTTCTTCCGGAGCTTACAAGTATCCCTAACCGCTTAAACAAGATAATTACAACGGAAAATTGACTAAAAAATGATGAAAACAAAGTCTTGATGATCATTCCCAATTCCAGCGAGCAGCAGTTCACTTCTGGCGACCAGCACATTGGGCGAGCAGGTGAGTTGCTCGCCCATTATAAGAATTGTAAGACCTGCTCGCTGATTTTGAGCAAATAGGCGAGCAGGTGTGCTGGGCAGGTGGTTGGGCGAGGACGTGAGCTACTCGCCCTTTCCTTTCTGGCACTGCTGCTCGGCCATTTCTTGTTAGTTCAATGATTCTTCTTTTCTTGTATTGATCTTCTTTGGTTTTGCCCATATTCATCATGCTTGATTATTTATTTTGGGACACATCATCTGTTATTCCACTGATTACTTCCTTAATCATCTGGATTAAATTATTTCATCAACAATAATTTTTAAAATTAAGAATAGATTTTTTAATTTTTTAAATTACAAAAGGGTACTTTAGTAATTCTCTATACTTTATATATTATAATTTTTTTTTTGTCTTGGGCGAAACTATATCACCCAGGGCGATGTAATATTATTTGTCGACATTTCATTGGTTTACTGACGTCAGGAAGGGCGAAACTCCTTCCTGACCGTAGAAAAGCCCTTCTTTCTTTATTCCTCTTATAACTCTAATTTTCTTTTCTCCCTTTTAATATAATACCTGATTTTTCAATTCGAAACCATAAACATATATAAACAACCAAGGCGTATCCAATAAAATATACGCACACATTTTAATTGATGGGAAGTATAATGAAATTATTTTTGAATTATTTTGGGAATTCTATGTACAGATTTATAGCATACATGCCGCTAACAATTACAAATTATTAAAAAAAATGGGATAAAAATTTTTGTAATCCTAGAACTTTATCACGAATTTAAATTTGGTCCATATGAATTAAACATTTTGATATTGATACTGTAAATTTAAAAATATTTTGATTTTGGTCCTGTTGTAAACTTACAGGACCAAAATCACGTTTAATTTTGGTCCTAAAAGTTTGTATCATGACCAAAATCAAAATATTTTTAAACTTATAGGACCAATATCAAAATGTGTAATCCATGTGTACCAAATTCAAAATAAAGACAAGTATAGGACTTAAAAATCTTTATTAATCCCAAAAAATATAAATCATGTTGGTCCCAAACGAGCAAATAAGTGTATGGGAGAAATGCACTTATGTCAAATCTTTTTGCAATATCCCTAAAAATCTATAGTAAGCTATACTGAAGTATAATTCTAAGTGCAGTCAGTAAGACTTCAGGTTAGTTGTAGACCCGAGTGCATAGTGAGTCTAAGTTTAGATCACCCAACTATAGACAATTATAAAGCTTATCATTTTGATAGCTATCTTAATAAGTCTCAGTGCGGAGCCCCTAAGTTGTACTTATTTTAGGGTTTTATAAAGTTCTTAACTTAATTTTTGAAAGCTTGTAATTAAGAGGCATGTGCACTGATTCGCTCAAGATTAATTGATTCAATCCTGACAAAAATTTGTTGAAAGCTTAAATGATATGATAATTTAAGCAATGTGGAAAGTTATGTAAAGCACATAATATTTTAACGTGGTTTAGAGACTCAAACTCCTACATCCAAAATCCTAATTGAATAGGATAATTCCTTCAATGGAATAGTTCCTATTTTTAATGTGCCAAGATGCATTTTGATTCAGGCTTTCTCTCTTAGGAAACTGACCCTAGAATTTATCGGGTTCTAGCTCTCTTTACACTAATTTCACCAACACCTATTAAAAACTAGATTAGGTTGGTTTTGTATTCTGGATTTCCAACTATGTGTGATAATCTTTAAAATTCTAAGAACTGGATTATCACTCTAAGCTTAATATTTTCTACGAAAGCTCTTTAATACATAATTTACTCTAAGGTAAAATCACTAGAAAAATTTGCCTTCACTTGAGTGCTTCTTGAATGCTTGAGAGTCTCTTGGTTAATTCCTTGCTTTGAATTCTTTTGTAACCTTTTTTAGGTCAAGATTTTCTGTATTATTATTGAAAAACTATAAGTTTGAAAGATAGTTCTAAGAATTGCTTTAACATCCATCTGATATAATTGAATTCCAGTAAAAGTTTCACCGAAATCAATACCTTCTACTTGTGTATAACCTTGTTCAAGTAACTTAGCCTTATTCCTTATGATATTACCAGCTTCATCAGTTTTATTTTTGAAAATCCATTTAGTTCCTATAAAATTTACATGTTCAGGTCTAGGAACTAATTAATGTCCAAACATCATTTCTTTCAAACTGATTTAGTTCTTCATTCATAGCATTTATCCAATTTACATCTTTCAATGCTTCAGTTATGTTTTTAGGTTCAAATGTAGAGTAAAAACACTCAGCATTAACTTGATTACACATGGATGACATACAAACAGACCTAATTACATCATTTGAATCAAATCATACTCTTCTTCTAGTTTGCACTCCAACAGATTTATTACCAATGATCTGGTTTGATGGATGACTCTTTGATTAGGGTCATAATTGCATCATTTTGCATCCATTTCTATAAGGTTTTGATGAGATTATGTTCATATTTGACCCTAATATGCTATACTTTGTGCTATTAACCCCCTGTTGGCAAGAAAGTTGTGTTTATAGGAAAAATGAAGCAAAAAGGTGAAGGGATGAGCAAGTTTGATAAATTTTAGATTTATTAAACAAATCCAAATGGTTCATATGATATACCATGAGAAATATATTGAAGAGAGGGTCGCAACGCAAATAGAATCGAGTCAATCGGAGTTCTAGAACTCAAGATATGAAGAAAACAAGTTTGCCTGAAAAAACTGCAAAGGCGCGAGACCAAGACTACTCGCGCGCCTAGGCGCGCGAGGCTGCAGCGCACGGTCCAGAAACTTGGCATGCGACCTCCTTCTTCGCAGCACGTGACCATGGCCTTACGGCCGCGCGATCGGGACATTTTTATGCATTTTTAAGGGTATCTTCGTCCTTTTGCACGTTTAACGAAGGACACTTTGGTCTAAGCATTGTGGGCACTATAAATACCTCAAGGATCAGATTTTCAGGCATTCCCTCATTATTCCATTTTCTTATATTAGTTTAGATAGAGAATTATATAGTTTTAGAGAGAGATTAGAGGTTACTTAGAGGGATCTTAGTTAGATTTCTTACTTTTCTCTTTAATTACTTTTAATCTAGCCATTAGATCTTTAATCCATTTTTTGTATTGTAATCTCCATTTAATTTCCTACATTTCTACTGTTCGGTTTATATTTTTTAGCTTTGGATCAAGACTTAGCATTTGGAGGTTTGTAGCTTGTATTTCCATTTATCTACATTTGGTAAGTTTTCATTCAATTCTCTTGTTTTAGCTCTTAATAATGTTGTTTAGATTCTTAATTATTGATTTCCATTCCCAATTAGCCAGTGGCTAATCCCTTATTGCATTGGTGTATGAATACTATGTTGTAGTTTAGTGTTCTATTAATCCTATGCATGATTAAGTGATCTTGATGGGTTGATTCTCTTAATTGATGAATTGTATGAATGCTTGGTATGTTCAATTGGATGTTTAGAGCCTAAGTGAGTTGGCAACAAATGAGAATTGAGCTAGTTCATAGAAGTTCTTGATTGAATGTTGTGCATGCCAAGTGTTTGATCAAATGCTCTTAAGTCAATGAGAATTGTTTAGGAGTAATGACCTCTCAATTAGAGTATTGGATGTTGTTAGAGAGATCTAGAAACTTGATAGAGCCCTTAGCTTGTGTTGTTAGAGAGATCTAAACACTAATTAAAGCCTTTAGCTCAATTAAGACATCAAGTGACCTTTTGCATGCTAGGATGGATATGATACTAGGTGAACCATAGTAGGAGTACTCCAATGCACACACACCACACATTTGCTCACTTCCTAGAGGTGATAGTTAGATTTTACTTTGCTTGTTGAAGTAGATAGAAATCAAGACTCTTTTTCTTACTTTTCTAGCTGTTCACCTTCGTAGAAATTCAATGCTGGCTTGATATCGCATCATTTCTCTGTGTTCGATATTTTTATTACTTGGTTAACTTGTCACGTATATGACGACCACGTACACTTGCGAGAGACACAAAATTGACAAACAAGTTTTTAGCGCCGTTGCCGGGAAAATGATCACTTTGTTGAGCTTGTCTTAATGTTTACTTTGTTTTTCTTTGATTCTTTGTTTCTTTTTAATCATTCTTTGTGAGTGTTGATACTTGCTTGTTTTTGTAGTAGTGAACTTACTTGAAGATGGGCGAATACAACCATTACCCGTATTCTTCACAATACACATATCCTCCTAATCCATATACTCATCAACCTTACTCATATCAACTACCACCTAAACAATCCTACCACCACCCATACCATTATCCCTATCCTTATTCCTCTCCCTATCCATGTCCATACTCATATCATTCCCCTCCCCACATGTCTAAGAAAGAAGAAGATGAACTGAAAGAAGACATATATGATCTAATTGATAGATTTCTTGAAGAGAATCAAGATTTCAATGAGGAAGATTTCAAGATAATCTTGCACTACAATGATAATGGATCTTATACCCCTTCTTCTTTCACTATTCATTCTAAATCTTTTAATATGGAAATTTATGATTCCACTTCTTTTGCAAGATTTGATAGGCATCAAGGAGAAGATGAAGGAGAAAAAGAAGAGAAGGATAGACTAGTAGAGAAAAGAGATGAGAGTGAAAAGGAAGAGCGTGAAGAGAAAAATGATGATTATGACGGTCATGATGTAGACAAGGATTTTTATGATTCCTTTGATTTTGTTATGTAGGAGCTCTATGTTGATGATGAGTTTGAGGAGATCAAAGATCCTTATGTTCAAAAAATTTCCAATCCTAAGGATTTCACTAATCCTCTTTATAATTCTTTTGATCATGATATTAACCCTTTTAATGATGATATTAAGTATGACATTCCTCTTGTTGAATTTGATAGGAATCAAGAACAAGAAGTGGAGGAGAAGGAAAGAGATGATTCAAGAGGAAGAAAAGAGAAAGATCAAGAAGAGATAGATGAATCTCCACTATAGGACATGAACATAAAGGGAGAAGAACAACAAAATGAAGTGGAGGATGAGCTTAAGGATGAAATAAGCATTTCTAAACCCTTAGACTCTTCTACTTGTGCTTTAATTGATAATGTTGTTTATTGTGAATTTGTCTTACCTCTTGAAGTGGTGGATTATAAGATTGAATTGAGAGTCCTTTTGAATAACTTTGATAGTAGGAAAAAGGGGTGGGTTGGTATGATGAGAAATGAAAAGGATAAAAATGCATGTGCTTACAAGTTTAAATTGAAAAGGAAAGTGGGGGTTTTGGGTAGAAATCCTACATGTTTCCTTGATTTTGAAACTATGATATTAGAGTATGATGGGAGGAATGATATATATCCTTGGCCATTTAGCTAACATTGGTGTCGGCCGGCTAGGGGACGTTAAATCCAAACGCTAGATGGGAGGCAACCCATCCTAATATTTTTCTTGCTTATTAGGTTTGCTTTGTAGTTTAGGAAGTGTTTAATTGTTTTGATTTTCTTTATATGAGGTAGTGTGTTTTCTTACCTTGGTTGGTGCATGTGATTTATCCTAGTTTGGGGGTGTGGCCTCTTGGTATATATTGTGCTTCTTGGTTTAGTTGAGCTTGATAGATGCATTGTTTGGTCATTGATTCATTGCAAATCCTATTTTCATCACTATTTGCCAAACTTTTAGGATCCTTGATACGAAAAAGTTTGGGGGTGTGTGTTCGTTCTTCAAATTTTTTATTTGCAATGACATTTAATAAGAATGTTGAGTTTAGGAAGATGTGTGGAGCTCATTTGGACAAGAAGAAAATTTTCGTGAGATTGGCAATTCATTCTCCCATTCTTGATCCCAACTAAAGGTATGTCTTTACACTAATCTCTTCTTATTTGCTTCCATTCCTAATTTTAGATTGCTTGATTTTAGATTGCTATTTAGAGCTTAATTGTGATTCTTGAGTATTTGGGTTTGATTTGAGCATTACATGATCTTTTCATAATTCTTTTGTCAAACTTTTTAAATCTATGATCCAAAAAAGTTTGGGGGTGTGTTCGTTTTGCAAATCTCATTGCAACGATATATTTAGGAAGATGTTAGTGTTTCTATGATGCTTTAGATCTTGTTCTAGTTGGATGTCTTATTTTTGCATGATATAGTTGCCATATTGTTGCTAGCTTTGAGTAGTGATGCATGAGATAGTCTAATTGTTGTGTAGATGTTGTTGATAGATCATGATTAGGTATAGTGGATTTATCATTTGATTCATGTCTTGTTTATGGTGTTATTGATTCTATGATTCTTGAGATATTGATGATTTGAGCATATTTGATATGATATTAGTCTTGATCACCTATTACCCGTGAGGTTTGAGTCATTTATGCCCGTTTCAATCTGGAACGGATGATATTCTTTGATGTGAGTTCCACACATGTGCATGTTACTCTAGAACTTGGCTTGAGTCTTATTTGAGACTACATTAGATGAGGAGTTCAAATGATATGATTTGAGGCCATTTTTGACCTATATTGTAAGTCACTTAGCCTCTATGAACCTACCAATGATATTATGATCCATTGCTTACCATTTTGTGCCTTTAGACCTTTCATTTGGCTAACCACACTTTAAGTCATACTTCCTTCCTTTTTGGAACTCTCTTGTCCCTATGATTAGTAGAGTGAAAAGAAGGAAGGAAGATTGGTGAGATGATAAAGAACTTGGTGGCTAAAGTGGAAAAAAATTCAAGAGGCATGGATTGAAAAAGCAAAAGATTGTTCAAGTGAAAGTGCTAGCAAAGCATGAAAAAGGTTGATCATAAGTGTTGTGAGTATGATCACAAATTTGCAAAAAGGGAAGCTAAAATTTCTTGTGAGTGCTTATTGCTTGAAGAAGTGAATGATCTCTATTATGATTTCTTCTTGCTTTACTAATCATACTTAGTCACTTGATCCATATGTTCCCTTTCCTACCAAAGAGCCAACACTACAACCTTGATAAAGTCCTCAATGATGTGTGGACAATTTGTCATTCAAGTGGTGGAGAACTTAGACTCATGCCAAGCCTATGGTAGTAGATGTACTTTGTGTGATGATTGAGAGAACCTCAAACACTTGAGAGATGAGAGATACACTTCCTTGTGAGGATCTTGACTCATTGACTTGATTATATGCTTATTAATTTTTGTTGATGGATGATTAGATGACATTACATTCTAGACTTGCATGCTATTAGGTGATATTTACATGACACTTGGCTATGTGCTTGATCTTTCATTGATACAATTATTTCCCTATGTTGTTGCTCGAGGTCGTGCAACAATCTAGTTTGGGGGTGTGATTAGGGTCATAATTACATCATTTTGCATCCATTTCTAAATGATTTTGTTGAGATTATGTTCATATTTGACCCTAATATGCTATACTTTGTGCTATTGACCCCTTGTTGGCAAGAAAGTTGTGTTTATAGGAAAAATGAAGCAAAAAGGTGAAGGGATGAGAAAGTTTGATAAATTTCAGATTATTAAACTAATCTAAATGGTGAATAATATACCATGTGAAAGAGCTTGAATAGAGGGTCGTAACGCAAAAATAATCAAGTCAATCGGAGTTCTAGAACTCAAGACATGAAGAAAACAAGTTTGCTCAAAAAAACTGCAGAGACGCGCGACCAGAAGCTTGGAGGCACGTGACCAAGGCTACTTGTGCGCCTAGGTGCGCGAGGTCTAGAAACTTGGCACGCAACCTCCTTCTTCGTGGCACGTGACCATAGCCATAGGGTCGCGCGACAGGGACATTTTTATGCATTTCTAAGGGTATCTTCATCCTTTTGCGCGTTTAATGAAGGACACTTTGGTCTAAGGATTGTGGGCAGTATAAATACCTCAAGGATCAGATTTTCAAGCACTCTCTCATTATTTCATTTTCTTAGATTAGTTTAGAGAGAGAATTAGGTAGTTTTAGAGAGAGATTAGAGGTTACTTAGTGGGTTCTTAGTTAGATTTCTTACTTTTCTCTTCAATTACTTTTAATCTAGCTATTAGATCTTTAATCCATTTTTTGTATTGTAATCTCCATTTAATTTGAAGGTTTATGTTTTTTAGCTTTGGATCAAGACTTAGCATTTGAAGGTTTGTAGCTAGTATTTCCATTCATCTACTTTTGGTAAGTTTTCATTCGATTCTCTTGTTTTAGCACTTAATAATGTTGTTTAGATTCTTAATTGTTGATTTCCATCCCCAATTAGCCATGGGCTAATCCCTTATTGCATTGGTGTATGAATACTATGTTCTAGTTTAGTGTTCTATTAATCTTATGCATGATTAAGTGATCTTGATGGATTGATTCTCTTAATTGATGAATTGTATGAATGCTTGGTATGTTAAATTGGATGTTTAGAGCCTAAGTGGGTTGGCTACAAATTAGAATTGAGCTAGTTCATAGAAGTTCTTGATTGAATGTTGAGCATGCCAAGTGTTTGATCAAATGCTCTTAAGTCAATGAGAATTGTTTAGGAGTAAAGACTTGTCAATTAGAGTATTGGGTGTTGTTAGAGAGATCTAGACACTTAATAAAGCCCTTAGCTTGTGTTGTTAGAGAGATCTAGACACTTCTTAAATCCCTTAGCTCGATTAAGACATCAAGTGTCCTTTTGCATGCTAGGATGGATAGGATACTAGGTGAACCATATTAGGAGTACTCCAATGCACACATACCACACATTTGCTCACTTCCTAGAGGTGATAGTTAGATTTTACTTTGCTTGTTGAAGTAGATAGAAATCAAGACTTTTTTTCTTGCTTTCCTAGCTATTTACCTTTGTAGACATTCAATGTTTGCTTGATATAGCATCGTTTCCCTGTGTTCGATATTTTTATTACTTGGTTAACTTGCCACGTATACGACGACCACGTACACTTGCGTGAGACACGAAATTGGCAAACACTCTTATGTATTCTGGAAGCAGCAGGAGCTTTGGCTTTCATAAAGCCTTCTGTATCTCCAGACTTTGAACTTTTAGAAGTTGTTGCTTCAGGTGTTGAACCATTGGGAGCAACAGTCTTTTAATTATCAGGAATCAGGACTTCATCAATAGTATCAATGAGATCAGATACATCATCTTGAATGCTTTTACCTGCTAGACTTGCTATATCATCAAAAACAAATTTTACAGATTCTTGAATACCATCAGCTCTCAAGTTATAGACTCTGTTTACTATATGACAAGCTGTATTTAATGCTTCTGCCCTAAATCTTTTAGCAAGACCTTTAACATGTAGCATTACTCTAGCCATCTCTTGTAAATTTCTATTTTTTCTTTCAGCAATCCAATTATGTTGTGGAGTTTTAGAAGATGACAATTCTTTAGCTATACCCTTTTTATCACAGAATTCAGAAAAAGACACATTTTCAAATTCTCTTTCATGGTCTTACCTTATCCTACTAACTTTCAAGTTGTACACAGTTTTAAACTTATTATACAAAGTCTTAAAAATAGTGAATGTTTCAGATTTATCTCTGAAGAATTCAATCCAAGTACACCTTGAATAATCATCTACTATAACCAAAGAATAGCTTTTACCACCTAAGCTTCCAGTTTCCATAGGACCCATGAGATCCATATGGAGTAGCTCTAAACATCGTGTTGTGGAAGATTGAGTCAACACCTTGTGTGAAACTCTTGATTGTTTACCTTTCTTGCAAGGTCCACAAATAACAACTTCTTTGATTCTTAGTCTGGGCAATCCCTTTACAGCTTCAACTTTAACAAGTTTATGGATGTTCCTAAAATTCAAATGTCCAAGATTTTTATGCCATAAAATACTATCATCATGGTTAGATATGTTACAAACAATGTTAGTCCCAATGAGGTTACAATAATAAGCTGATCTTCTACCAGTCATGAGACACACATCTTCACTATTCAAAATATAACAACAGTTTTTATCAAATTTGACATGCAAATTATCATCACAAAGTTGACTTATACTAATTAAATTAGCAAGAAAGCCTTCAACATGCAACACATTTGACAATTTAGGGAATCCTTCAACCTTTAAAGTTCCTTTGCCCACAATTCTTCCTTTTGATCCACCTCCATAAGTTACATACCACCATCAAAATTTTCATAGTTAGACAGAAAATTGATTTATCCAGTTATATGCCTAGAACAACCACTATCACACAACATTACATGTTATCCTAGTTTTTCTAACAGATGACCTCTTTGACTAATATGACATAGAGTGTTGGACTTTATTAGGCAACAACTTTCCAGATTTTAAATCATTTCTCAGTTGATCACAAAATGGACGTATATGACCAACTTTAGAACAATAGTGACAAAAGAACACCATCTTTTCTTTTTGAAAACTTGTTTCTAAGTAAGGACATAAATCAAATTTTGTACCAGCTTTAACAAACTTAATAAATTTTTCAAAACATTTAGAATTTGAAGATGTTTCATTATCATATCCTAAACCAGTGAGATTTGTCTTACTAACCATCCAAGCTTCATTTAACACAAAAGAACTTTTTGAGAATTTTTTAAAACTTAAAGTTGAATTTTTCAATTCATTATTTAGTTTAGAGATCTCAAGGTCTTTTTTGGTCAATAGAGCTTCAAGTTTAGTGATTAGGGTCTTAATTGCATGTTTTTGCATCCATTTCTATATGGTTTTGATGTGTTTATGTTTATATTTGACCCTAATTTGGCATAAATTGTACTATTAACCATTTTGTGGCAAGAAAAGATGTTTTGTAGTGAAAACGAGCAAAAACCGACAAGACACGAGCAAGTTCGTAAAAGTTCAGAAAATGTGAGTTGATCCAATAGAGGCAAATGATATACCATGTCTAAGAGTTCAAAGAGAGGGTCGTAACGTAAAAAGAATCGAGTCAATCGGAGCTCTAGAACTCAAGATATGAAGAAAATGAGAAAGTCGAGGATCGATCGCACAAGTCGAGGCCGAGCTCGAGCGCAGCCAAGCTAGGCTCGTGCGACCACGAGCTTGCATTCGTGTGACGGACTCTGGTTTGGGCGACGATGAGCCGCACGAATGCTAACACGAGCCAGACTCGTGCAGCCACCTGCTTGTGATCGTGCGATGGCTCGGATCTCTAATTTTCGAAGGGCAGTTTCGCCTTTTCGCACGTTTAATGAGGGGCATATTGGACCAAGCATTGTGGGTACTATAAATACACTAAAGATCAGATCTAAGAAGGAGGGAAGTGACATTAGTTCATAATCATAGTTTAATTCTTAGATTAGAGAGAGAGAGAGGTAGTTACTTGGAGCTTTCTTAAGATTTCTACTCACAAATTCTTAGATAACTTTTGATCTACCGTAGTGATCGTTGATCCGTAAATTCCTGCATTCTCGTCGGATTTCAAGTTAGCATTTTAGAGGTAAATTGTATCCTTCCAATTTTCATTGTAATAGGTAATTCTCTTTACATTTCTAGCTTAATGATGATTGTACCTAGTTTAATTGTTCTAATGTTTACTCAATTAGCCATGAGCTAATCCCTTAATTTGTTAGTGTATGATGCCTATGGAGTAGTGTAGTGATATGTTGATCTTTTGAATGCTTTGAGTTGTTGTATGATCAATTCTCTACATTGACGGATTGAATGAATGCTTGCATGTGTAGGTGACAATTAGGGCCATTAGGGAGTTAGTCTCTTGCGAAAGTAGAGCTTATTTCCTAAATTCTCTTATATTAAGGCCAATGCATATCAAGTGTTTGATAAAATTCCTAAGGTAGTGAGAATTATCTTTAGTGAATTAGATGAACAATTAGAGGCTTTGATATGTTATTAAGGAAACCTTTTGCATGTTAGAGTGGCTTGTCCATTGATTATGCACAATCTCATTGCATGATAAAGTGATACTACAATACATGAAACATAGGATAGTACACTAGCACATACTCCTCACATTTGCTCACTTTGCAAACACAAGGTGATAGGTAGTTTACTCTTTTGACGCATTAGTAGATGATAGAAACCTTTCCCCTTTATTGCTTTGTTAGCTAGCCAATTGAAACAACGAATTTTCCTTACAAGTCCCCGTCTCCTTTGGGTTCGATATATTTTAAAACTTGGTCAAGCTTACCACGCTCATAGCGAACACGTACACTTGCGTGAGGACTTATTTACACCGAACAAGTTTTTAGCGCCGTTGCCGGGGAGATGGCTTGTTTGTTTGGTTGTTTGTTGTTTCTTTTCTTTTTGATTGGTTACTATTGTGAGAATTTGATACTTGGAAATTCTTGCAGGATTTTGTGAAAGAAAGATAGATCGATACAACTACTCTTCCTACCATCCACCAAATAATCAACCTTCTACATCATATTCTTACCATCCTTACACCTACCAAAATGAAAGAACTTACCAACCTCATCATACATCAATTAACTCCATGCCTTCTACATCCTACCATCAATGAAATTCTACATATATTGATGAAACACTCCATCTTATACTCGAAAAGCTGGACAACATAAGAAGTGAAGGATATTGGCATATAGAGGCAACAAATCAAAAGTTTGATGCAATTTGTTGAGATCAAGGAGCTAAGATAAGGAGCTTGGAGGTGAAAGTAGAGGAAATATCAAGGAAATGTGGACAAAGGGCTCGTGAATGCAAGTCCTATTTGATTGAAGCTCAATTGAGAGAAGGGTGTAATGCTATTGAGTTAAGAAGTGGAAAGAGATATGAAGGACCTAGTGCTCCTATTTGTTGTGAGGATGAAGAAGAGGGGGTAGAAAAAGAGAAGATTGATGATATTGATGAGGGAATTGATATGGAATACTCTATTCCAATAGGTGAAAAAGAAGAGGAAAGAAAGGTGGAAGAAGGGTTAGTGGAAGAAGAAGAAAATGGTGGAAGTGAAAAAGAGGAAGCATATGTTCCTAAGTGGAAGAGAGTTAGAGAAGAGAAGGAAAAGAAGAATAAAGTGGAAGTTGATGAATGGGGGGTGCCAAAGAAGGTAGTGCCCATTCCATATCCCCAAAGGTTTGCCAAGAAGAAGCTTGATGACAAGTTCAACAAGTTCCTTGAGGTTTTCAAAAAGCTCTATATAAATATTCCTTTTTATGAAGCCTTGGAACAAATGCCAAGTTATGCAAAGTTTATGAAAGATCTCTTAGCCAAGAGAAGAAGAGTAGAGGGGGTGGAAACGGTAAAATTAACTGAGGAGAGTAGTGATGCTTTGACAAGAAAGCTACCTCAAAAAGAGAAAGATCCGGGATGTTTCACAATTATTTGTGACATGGGAAATGGAGTAGTACACAAAGCCCTATGTGACTTAGGAGCAAGTATCAATTTGATTCCACTCTCTATCTTCAAAAGCTTAAATCAAGGTCACTTGAAAGGAACATCCACTACTCTTCAATTGGCGGATGGATCAACCACCATTCCTAATGGCTTTATAGAGGATGTACTTGTGAAAATTAAAGATTTCACATTCCCAGCGGACTTCTATGTTCTTGATATGGAAGAAGACAAAGATATTCCTCTTATTCTAGGAAGACCTTTCTTGGCTACCGCTCGAGCGGTTATTGATGTTTATAATGGAGAGTTAACTTTGAAGCTTGGAGGGGATGAACTTCACTTTTCTGTCCAAGATGCTATGAAGCAACCAAAGGAGAATTCCTCTTGCAATTCTATTGATGTTGTAGAGCTTTGTATACAAGAAGCTTTTGAAAATGCGGAGTTACTTCTAATTATGAGATTCCTAACTATAATGAAGTTAAAGAAGGTGATTGTTTTGTTGTTGATGATGTAGGTAATGAACATGAAGGAGCAATGAACACTCAAGGAAAGGAGATGCTCTTGGAAATCAAGGAAGGTGAAATAGCAAGCAAGGAGAAGGAAGAGGAAGCTAGGATTGCATTAAAGCCATTGCCCGATCACCTCAAGTACGCATATCTTGATGAAAATGAGAGGAATCTGGTAATCGTATCTTCTTCTCTTCAAGGTGATGAACTTGAAAAATTGCTTGCTATGCTTAGGAAACATAAATTGGCTATAGGTTGGACGGTGGATTATCTTAAGGGTGTAAATCCTTCTTTATGCATGCATAGAATACGACTAGAAGAAAATGATAAGCCATTAGTTCAACCACAAAGAAGAGTGAATCCTATAATACAAGAAGTCATTAAGAAAGAAGTGTTAAAATTGCTTGGAGCGAATATGATCTTCCCAATTAGTGATAGCCCTTGGGTGTCACCCTTGCATGTAGTATCTAAGAAAGGCGGAATGACTATCATAAAAACTGAGAATAATGAAGTAATTGCTACAAGGGTGGCCACGGGTTGGCGTGTTTGTGTTGATTATAGGGAATTGAACAAGGCTACTTGTAAGGATCACTTTCCTTTGCCATTTATGGACCAAATGTTGGATAGATTATGTGGATATCGATACTATTGCTTCCTCGATGGTTTTTCCGGTTACAATCAAATCATGATTGCACCGGAAGACCAAGAGAAGACTACTTTCACATGTACCTATGGAACGTATGCTTGGAGACGCATGCCTTTTGGGCTATGCAATGCTCCAGCTACATTTCCAAGGTTAATGATGTCGATATTCCATGGGTTAATTGAGCAAATTATGGAAGTGTTTATGGATGATTTCAGTATTTTTGGAAATACTTATGATGTTTGTTTGTCCAATCTTGAGAATGTGCTAATTAGATGTGAAGAGGCAAATTTGGTGCTCAATTGGGAGAAGTGCCACTTTATGGTAAGTGAAGGTGTTGTTCTTGGACATCACATCTCCTCTAGTGGGCTACAAGTGGATCGTGCCAAGGTAGTATCTATTGAAAATACTCTTACACGCTCAGTCAGAAAGATCCTGATGTTACTCAGCAAAACTGATAGTCCGCAGGGGTAGCAGGGACAAGTCAGTAATGGTGTCAGATAGGCTGAGTGTGAGTAAAGTGCAGGGAAGCTCAGTAGAGATAACAAACCTACTGACTGCTCAGAAGCAAGTCAGTTGGACTACTATCTCAGTAAGCTAGAGTACGTGCGGGATGTGAGCCCTTAGTTTCTACTCATTTTAGCTTCTGAAAACTTTTCTCTGAGTTTGCTTAGTAAATTGGTGGTTAAGGCTGGTGCACAATATTAAGACTCAGGATGATTGATTCGGCCTGAATATCAAAACAATGCAATATGCTCAGTTTAATATGAATGACAATTATGATCCTAAACACGAAAGTAAATCAGCACACAAGGGTCTTTTTAACGTGGTTCGGAGATAACCAACTCCTACGTCCACGGCCTAATTTAACAGGAAGCTACCCTCAAAACCCTGAGGATAGGTACTTGGTTTTACGTGCCAAGGGACACGAATAGCCAACTTCCTCTCTTAGGAACTGACCCCTGGG